>UCOK01019363.1:0-71928 GCA_900474325.1 Synergus umbraculus
GGATAAAGTGGGTTGGAATATCAGGACATAAAATTTTAAAAAGCGTTGTACCTACTTCAATTTCATTAAAAAAATAATTTTACTTAACTCGGACTAATAAAAACATATTTTTCGTTACTGATAATTAGGAACTTGACACCTGTAGAAGAGTCGCCATATTCACTGATACATAAGTTGTGAGATCCGTCGGTATTACAGTTTAATATGGCGGGCTGTTTGTGTGTCAATTTCTTGTTTTATTTCCAGTCACCAAAAATACATTTTCACTCGTCCGCGGCAAGTCTAATTGTTTTAAAAATAATAATTAAACAAGTAACATGTTTTTTTAACATCTGGTGTTCTAATTTGTAGCTCAATTTTACTCATATTTTGTTGTCCTTCGCACTGCTGCCACAAACGTAGCAGACGACGGTTTTTATTCCATCGTAGGATAAAATTTCGCCAAATAGCGTGTAAACTTTAACCCCGGAAAATTTTATCTGCAACAGAATCTAACCATAGTTTTTTCTGTGAAGATTTGCTTATTCTTTTCGTATTTATTCTGATCTTGAATCATATTTTGCTCAACAACACTCGTAGAAATGTAGAATATACTTTTTTAGAAGACTTCTATTGTGCTGGGCCGATGTTGCATAAATGTAGCACATGCAAAGCGAATCGCGTTACAGAGATATAAGTACACGCATATAGAGGTAGGTAAAACGTAAAATACCACCGGATGCGAGAGGAGATACCGAGGCGTCGGAGTTCTCGCACCTGGACGATAACCAATAGGATACGAGCGATGGAAATTTCATTAAGGACCGGTTGTTCCGCCCTCGGATCACTTTATCCGACTGTTATCTATCTCACGAGCCACCCCTCCTACGAGACGACATCGCGGATTGTCGACACATTATATGTAAAACGTATAATACGATCATATATAGCCTTTTAGGGTTGCTTATCGAAATTGCGTTGGATATTACCTGACAGCTAATTAATTGTTAAGTATTTTCCTAGAGAGAACGAGAAATTGACTCTGAAATGAGTTAGTAATCATATACATAGTAATCTAAGAAACATTCTATTTTTATTAAGTTTTATAAATAAACTTTAATACCCATCGTAAAATAAAATCTCAATTTGAGTTAGGTAATAAGAATTGCGTAAAAGAGGATACTTGGCAGAAATGAAGGAGAGAGATAAAACTCATTCGCGTATTCTCGTATAATACTAAAAGTGCTTAAATTTTCCGGCTCGTTTGAGGTAGAAATATTTATTAAAACTGTTATTCTAGGTATGATACGTATCTATTTTTTATCTTTTTTTATTCTTCTTTTTAAGAGACTATTCTCCGGTCCTATCATAAAGCACCAATTGCAAAAAAGTAAATGTGCTCGGCGCAAATGAGGCGAACACTGAATTCTTTTCTTTTAGTGAAACAAAAAAGACAAGAGTCGACGTAAGTCTATCTGGCCGTGAATGAGCTGAATGGATTTCAATTTTATTGCTGCGATTAATACTCATCCAAATGAAAACTGAAGACGTCGACGTCGTCTCATACCCACGCAGAATCTTCAGTTCAGTTCAAAACGTCGTAATAGTGAATAACGCATTGTCCACGGGATATTGCCTCGCCCTATTATGATTATCATTTCCATTATCATTATTCTTGTTAGTACTTGCTATGGCGTCTGCTTCGTGAAGTTTTTTTTATTTTCTTTCATAGCCTTCCTTAGTCTTTCTTCCAAAGCAACTCGTTTCTTTCTTTCGCTTTTGCACTCAGTTAACACATTAAGAATAACAACGACAAAGAGAAAACGTTATTCATCATCGCCAGCAGACACTCAGACGGCGCAATTCTATCAGTCTTATTTACTCGTATTCAGAGAAAAAGACTTACTATTTCGTCATATCCATTTCGCAGCCAGGTTAATTTGCTTCTTCAGTGCCATATTTGTGTGTAATTGCTTTTTTTAATTTGAAGTTAAAAATAGAATCGCGATTTACACTAATTACTATTTTATAACTTTTTACGATATTAAAAAAGACCGATCAAGTGTCAGAGGGATCAGCTTTTTTCAGGTACTTTATCCATCCTCCTAGGAGTAGGTAATCGAAACCATCCATTTACCCTCATTTATTTGGCGGTAGCCTCGAGCAACATGATCTGGCATTAGATTTATTTACGCTTTCAATCTTTTTTGAGCGATATATTTTTGTGTGAGATGCACTTTGTGGTCCAGGGCAGTCATTTTAAAACGTCAGAGTTGGTTGCAGAGGGTATATGCTTCCATTGTTCGAAATTATGCAAATAATTTCATTGTCAAATAAAATTATTGTCATCAATCACGTATTAGACTTTGATGGTTTATTTTAATTACATTTTAATAACAGATTAATTACATATTAAGTAACTACATTCCGAGAGGATATTACGATCTTTTGCGCAAAATTATTCATATGTATATGGAATGCATAATGCTATACATAATGACTTTGCACAACGTGAATGTGCGTAGTAAATGTAAATAGAAAAGTAATTGCAACTGAGATTAGACACGTAGACACCTGCAATGAAAATGACCTTAAATTGTAATATGCCAGAGAGTATACGAAATTTAAAATTTCGAGATTGACCACATAGAAAACATTTCTTGCACTGAACTCGGGAATGATCGTCGTATCTAGTAAATTTCCATCTATGATAGAGCGCAGTAGTCTCAGTAGGTTAAGTATAATCGCAATGTATGGTGGTAAATCTTCATTCCTGTATAATCGTTTCTGTAAAGTAATATATGACCAAAAGCCAAGATGTTTTTCGCAAACATGCTTGGTACCACGCAAAGAATATTTCTCAAAGCAAGCCCGACGTTGTATGAGATAACCCTGCACTGACTTCTCTTCCGGTACTTCGAAAAAAGTACCACTCGATCTTGTACGAACTCGACGAACCTGGAAGAAATTGCATGTATCAAGTTCCACCCGGACATTGGTTGCTGCGCTCACTTTTCATTCTCGTTTTCGAAAATACCTGCAATTACTTTTTCAAGACTGATGTTTCTTTTACAACTCTGTTGTAAACATTATGGGCTTAAAATCCATTTCTGGAAATTATTACACAGATAATCGATATCGGTCTTTATTGCGTTATCCCAATTTGGTAAATTGCCTGCTTGACCCTTTAATTATTATGTGATATAATTCGTACTTTTCGCTTATTCTCACCTCATGTAATTTCAGGTCTTATTTTAACTTTGGATTTTCGTACCTTGTCTCTAAGACTTAAATATTTTATTTAATACAGTATTTATTACAGCATCATATTTAAAAAGGTTCTAACTCAAAATATGCATACAATGCGTATATTTACTAAGCTATAAATTTTGAGAGATTGCAATCAAGAGAATCAAAATCTGAGTGCAAACCTGAAACTGCAGGTTGAGGGGCGAAAAGACGGTTAGGTGAAGAAAAGGAGGTGCCAAAGAAAGCCGCGAAGTCTGAGTGCTGGAGTGCGAAGGAAGCGGGACACAAAAGAGACGCGCCGCGGAATGGAACGGAACGGAATGCCAGCGGCGTGTGAATTACATTCCTGACACGGGCTAAGCACATCACCAACATAGACCTACCTTACCAAACACCTTTCTCGTTTCTTATTCTATTCGAGAACCAGAACCGAGACAAAGATGACCAGAGGCCTTTCAAACTCTTTCTCCTGATCAATGATTTTTTGCTCTATTTTCTTGCAGAGGTGGCCTCAAATACACGATGATTCGCCTCCGGTTAATCAAACTCAATACCACAACCATATGTTCAATTAATGGCAAAAGCATCTAATTTAACTACTCAAAAAGTATTTCCAAACCTATTTTCCAATGTTTTCAATAACTTAAATTTTCTCCTTTCTGTTTCAGGTAAGTCCAATTGGTACTTTCTTGCCGAAGATATTCGTAAGTAAAGCACCCATAAAATCTGGAAGCTTGAAATGAGATTGACTGAAAATATTCTGTTTACCTATAATTTTTCTTCTTTGAACTCTGAACGTTTTTGTTCGTTCTTGAACAATGTTGTCAGTGAGAAGTGGGTACTCATAAGCAAATCCACGATTTGAAAAGGCACGCAAACAGATCTCCATTGTAATTTTAATGAGAAGAGGTTTCATATTCGAGAAATTTGTGTTTAGCTATGCATAAGAGTGTCCTACTAAAGTGAGTTGGTAACTTGGTAGCACTGATTGCATGCACAATAGTCAGGTATACCTTCTCTCACGGGTATATTGGCTCTTGCTCATACGGGAAAATCTTGTCCTGAAGTCGTTAACCCGTATTAGTGTCATTGGTCGCAGACAGCAGATCCGTTGTCTAGAGACCGCTTCGGCGAATCGTGCATACACTTCCGTGTAACAGACCGGTATTCAGCTTCAGTCCGGTAAAGATTGCACGTTGCAAGCCTGCATCTACCTTGAGAAAAGTGGGATTCCCCTCGAGGCTTTCAGATAACATTGCTTACATTACGGTCGATAACATTTCTTTAGCCATTGATAACCCTTTCAGAAATTAAAGATGACCTTTCCAATTAAAACTAGAGAGGAGCTCACTTTATTATTATAGACAGTTTTGACCTTTAGAATTGACTCTAACTGAACTTGAAAGTAAAATTACAAGAATAACTTTGGGAAGCCAGAAGAATAGTTTTGGAAATGTTTCGTCTATCGAGAGAATTTTTTTTTGATAAGTGGTAGGAGGGATGCAATCGATAGAAGTGACCTGTGAATGGATCGGGTCACCTCACAAGTCACGTCTGAGGATCAGTAATGGAGGGATAGTTGGTAACGCGGTAACGACCGCGACTACATCCAACCCTTTCGCCGCCCGATTCGTGGGAAACGTGCTCGCGGGTGGAGATCTAAATTTTTCTCAAGTTAGTAGATACACACCCAGATCGTGGATCTCAGATCGTTGTCGAGATCCCAATGATCGATCTTGGAAGAGAAAAGCAAAAGAGATGACTCGACTTTTCTCAATCTTATCTTCCATATTTCATGGTTATGGACATTATTACACTATCTCGTCAATCTGACATCTAATATTATTTATTGTTCGAAGAACCAGCATCAAGAGAATATATTCATGAATAGATTTATTGAGTTCTAGCCACATTTTTGTAACTCACTTAATTGTTCAAGATCGACATTCTTCTTGCAAAAGAACTTCTAGAATTAGACAATTGTGTTTGTTCTTTTGCTCGATCTTATCTTGAGGACTTCCTTTGGCCTCACAGGAATCAGAATCCTACCCATTGCATTAAACGCATTCAATTCGATTAGCCTAGCGTGGCCTTTACAATAGACTCACGGCTGGCTGATCACCATCGTTTTACCTGGAACTTTGTGAGGTTCCTTCATTTCCGCAAGGAAACATTAGCTCTAGTGAGTGAGTGTACGTCAAAGAAAAGGGCAGAGAAACTTCTGGTTGTTGGGTTTCAGATTCATTCGATTGTCCTTAAATTAATTGAAACCTTTCTTCCTTTCCAGTCTCTTAGAGTTAGGAAACCTCAAACAAAAGGTGCTTTGCGGATGATCTTAACTCTTGATTAGCTTTATTTCATTTGTAGAATGCAATTAGCACAATTAGAGTTATATATCTCCTTAAACACGAGCATTTACTATTAGCGAATATTTAATAGTTAACCATTAATATCAGAACTACATTCTCTGTTATTAATTCTGCATCATATTGTTAGACAAACCCCACAAATCATCCCATTGTTAATCTGAAAGATTTCATGAAACTGTTATTATTTCCTCGATCATAGTGTACAAGTATTTTACTAATGACTCTAATCTCCATCACTTTAGTCTACATCGAGTCTGTGTCTCTCTTGGGCACATAATCCATCATTGAGATATAAGAGCTCTTTCTAAGCAAATGATAAATTAGCACGCGAAGACTTGCGGATGTTGAACTCGATCATTAGTTTTCGCTACAGATGTTTTCGATATCGTTGCTTTGATCGGAATCTTTTTCATTAAGAATTTTGTTGTGGAAGACGGGTCTACGTAACACATGTCAACTTGAATAGGGTAATAATAGATAACGAAAATCGATCAGATTCTATTCGTTGGTGGTCCATCTTCAACATCGACATTATCTCAGTCTTTCGGTACCTGTACATCGCTACTGATTCGATTTCAGGGCCTCATTTTGACATGATATAAAAAGTGGTCTACTCGGCTGCGTCGTGAAAGACTAATCAAGGTGACCCAGTTTTACTTGAATAGAATAGCTCAGCACCGGTTTCTACACGCGTCAGCTGGAGGATCCTCAAATTGTGACAAATGATCTCCTCTGACGAAATCTTATCCGAAACGTAATACCCCTATTCCATCCTCTTCCAAAAAAAAAATTATTCAAGAAATTCTAATCCCAATAAACGCGAATTAATTATACTTTCTAGAAAACGTTTAAACTACCTTTAATCTGAAATATTTCTCTGTAAAGAAAGAATAAGCGACTAAATTACAATGTAAGTTAGATATTTACAATATCACGAATGGGATAAAAACTTCATACAGTATTTTCCAAGCCCTCTTATATCTCATTCCGATAATGTTTATTATGCGCTGAGATAAAAAAGGAGCTTAATTGTGAAATGGGTAATAGTCACTGATTGCTGGCACTTCTGAGAAAAAAATAGTTTTATGGATGTGCACGCGATATCTACAGTCCTGATAGTGAGAGTCAGTCCAGGTCACTATAACACATGTATATAGAAGTAATTGAGAATTTCCGCCGGTCGATTGAGTATTATGTTTCGCGGCCGCATAAGTGGTAGGTAAACGTTTTTTTTCCCCGCGCAGGAAGGGCGATAACCATTTACTAATCGAGGACTTGTATCCTTTTTTTTGTTGACGGCACTGAGCAAGTTTTTCACCTCGTTAGAGACCAGTCCTTCCAGCAGCATGCTCGATCCGAGAGCCTCGCGATAGGACGTGTGCTGATGACAGTGATTATCTTACCTTGTTACCACCGTCCGTGCATCTTAGCTACTGCCAAGAATCGCACTACAAACCTCTCCTCGTCATCTAAATTATATATGGATTCAAAACTACCCTCTCGACGGAGAAACAACTCCACGAATCTTCATTCCTACAAGCCTCGAGATATGAAAAAGTCAGATACTGGATTCACTCGTCTCGTGTAGCTTCTCATTCATCCACTTTTTAATTTTACCAAGAAATACTACAACACAATTCTATAATTTGCTGCTTGTAGAACCTGTTTCCATCATACACAAAAGTAGAATAATTCTATCATACTCTCTAAATCTGAATTACACTGAGAAAAATGTTTGGTACGGACAACAAAACTTTTTGTTGCTATAGAAGCAACCAAAATTGTTTGGTTGTGCCAACCAAATCTTGGTTCTTTCAACAAACTTTTAGTTGAACCAAGAAAATTCATTTGAACCAACAAAATCTCAGTTTTGGTTGAATTACCAAAACTTTGGTTGATTCAACAAAAATTTGGTTGGCACAACCAACAATTTTTGTTGTTTCTATAGCTACAAAATTTTTTGTTGTCCACACTAAACATTTTTCTCAGTGTAGTAGAAATGTTACTAATGCAATTAGTAACGACGGTTTTGACTGTTAAATTAATATGAATTAATAAGGATTTTCTACTAATGTGATTAGTAGTACCAACTTACTAATTCAATATGAGTAAAAATCAATTGGAAACTTATCTAAATTATTAATTTTTAAATACCGTCTGGTGGTTCTTGAATTTTAAAAGTTTAATGTTTTCTCAATTTATATAGGTATATATATTCTGAGTTCATATTGTTATATTGATAATAATAAAATATGAACAATACGCAATATTCAAAATGCAAACCGGTATATAATATTCGGACATTAGAAGTGAAATTTAGTGTTCCGATGACTCAAGGTAACTTTAAATTTAATTAGTAGTACCATTACTAATTCCTTTAGTAGATGTAGTTACTAATTCATTTAGTACGTTATACTTGCATATTGAATTGGTAGACTTTTACTAATTAGTAGTAAACGAATCGGCGCTATATGAATTAGTAGAAAACTACTACGAAATAGTAGTTTTCTACTAATTCAGATTTAGAGAGTAAAATGATGAGAATGTAAAAGAATTTGCGATTATATCGAAAATAGCTAGAGGTCTGAAATCCGTTGATAAAAAAATGAATAAAACGTGATAAATTCCGTGTAATTTTTTCGCAAGTTCATCTTTTTCTTGGAGACTGCGGTCGATTTCAGAAACTCGGACTGCGGCAAACGAATTTTCAGTGAAATGGAACTGAGTTCGGGGTTTTGATGGGAGAAAGCGATATACGAGTAATTACGAGTTAATGCAAGTTCTGCAGTGCAGTAATGTCTCCGACCGATTTCAATTCGAACTTGCAGAGATTACCCTGTGCAGTGGTGGGTCTTTCGTAGTCACAGTGGCTCTGGAATAGAGACGTGGTCAGAGATAGCCTTCCTCGATAGCCCCAGCTGCCAATTAGGTAAATTCAATATAATTAAGTAAATTCTATCCGGCAGTGATCTCGCGGTCGCGCTAATCCAGTCGCAGTCGTGATCTGGTATAGCTTTTGAGAAGGGATCTCCTGAACCGCATTCTCCTTAAGCACATGGACTTGAATTCCTTTAACGCTGGATAATGTTGCCGTAATGTATAATTTAGCACTAATAAAGAATATTTACGTCCTCTCGTTAAACTTGAGGTTTAGTCAAGTATGGGCGAGTCACAACTCCACTGCGTCTAGTCCCTACGAAATGAGAAAAACGTTGTTAATAAAATTAAAGTGTGTAGTTATTCCTACTTACAACAGTCATGATTTCAAGATCTTTCGTCTTATTTTCTTAAGAAAATTTCAGATGATAAATCAAAGAGTGGGTGGATTCTTGATTCATTTAAAATTACTGACTTGAAACCATTATGAAATTTAAATTTTAATATGATATAACTGTATAAAAAATTCCAGTTGTAAAAGAAAAATGAAAGGTCTCTGGATTGCAATCTGCAGAAAAACATAAACTTGAGGTGAGCGACGGTATCGGCTTACGATAAATAAAATAAATATGACGTACGGTTGAACGCTATGGAGAACATAAGTGGAATCTAAATTGAATGGAGAGTATCGTGTATACGGTCCAGCGTAGACACAAGTGGCAAGCCGAAGAGGGAAAGTGCCGTCCGGATGATGATCTAGCTTTATTGTTTTCTGCCCGATGGCTACCCGGTATATACATATATCATATAAGCATATACATATACATCACATATGTAGAGGATTTGAGTCCGTGATCCCTGTACAATCTGTACATCCACGTCGTATAGAGGGCTGTTTGGGTTTTAATAATTCTACGAGAGAGGTTCACGATTGGGTATCTGTTATTCAAGTGTGTCCGCATTTCGCAATATCCGCGGGCTCCAGAAAACCTCTTTATGATAAATAAATAATTCATCCACATTGATTTTATCAGAGTGCGACGGAAATTAATTTCTTGTGAATGCTGCATCGACGCGACAGCAATTCAGCGTGTTATTATTGCATTTTTTTAATACACACCATTGTTAAAATCTGTGCGACATTTGCAAATAATCTGTTTATTGAATCCAATTTACATTCCCGAACTAATGTTGATTAGCGACAAATTGGCAGCATTACGGGATTCGAGCAGTGGTAATTAAAACTGAAATGTGAATTTGATTGTATAATTTTACTTAATATTACCCACATATATTCGCAGACAAAATATATGACGCTGAAAGTTAATAATCCATAAATCACGAATTTGAAATGTTTTATGGGAAATTGTTAAAAAGAGAAGGTAGACGCAACCATATATTTTGAAGAAATCTCTTATTGTTATCATTACTACCGTAATTACCGATCGCGCGCCGTTTATTTACAACTTATTTGCAACTTAACAGACACGCGTCCGCGGCGCAATGTACAAGCCTTCCGCAGGCAGTAATTACCAAAATTGACAGGTTGGCTGAGAAACGATGCGTTTCAGATGGATGATTGCACCGCAGACGTAATAAAGTGCGGAAGACGTTACTTCAGCTCGCGGTCGACAATATGGAAGGCGCTTAAAGAGGTGCGCGGGTGAGATATATAGCTCCCTGAAAGTGCTCATTGTTATTAAGCACCGTAGGTGCGATATCGTAATCGTCGATCGTCAGCGCTCGTGGGGTTGTACGATCGTGTGAATCATTGCACTCCGCTGTCGGAAAAAATTACGGCGACGCGACTATTATTCTCTGCCTGCTTGCAGCGCACCTGGAGATCAAAATTCGTACAAAAAGATATTAATACCAGCCCTCGAACCGTTTCGTGCACAAATGAATTATTGCATTCTTTTGTCGTCCCTCACAAGCTTTTAAACAGCAAAATAACAATAATTGACTGCAAAATTGTGCAATATTGCAAAACCTTAATAAATAATTCAAGAAATAAAGATGACAAGACTTGATGCACACTGAGAAAAATATTTGGTGCGGACAACAAAAAATTTTGTTGCTATAGAAGCAACAAAGATTTTTGGTTGTGCCAACCAAATTTTTGTTGAACCAACCAAAGTTTTGTTAATTCAACCAAAACTGAGATTTTGTTGGTTCAAATGAATTTTCTTGGTTCAACAAAAAGTTTGTTGAAAGAACCAAGATTTGGTTGGCACAACCAAACAATTTTCTTAGTACATGCCTCCCCCCTTAGTTCTAACACAAAAGTGAAATAATTCGGTTTAATATTTCTTATTAAAACCCATTTCTTATTAAAATGATTGGTACCTAATAAACGTTAGAAAAGATTGAGGGCAGATTTGCCGACGTCATTGAAGAAATAAAAAAACCGGCGAAAATCGTTCCTCTCAAGAGCGGCCGTGCTAGGAGTCATTCATCACTGATGGGCCAAGGTGGGTGTTTAATAACATATTCCGGTTTTGACACGTTGGTACATACCTGCATACAAGACCATGAGTGGAGTTGTACACAAACAGTTCTTAGACTGCAGGTGTGTGCGAACGTGTAAGTTTGTATGTAGAGTGGTGTGTCAACAATTAGGAGGATCAGCGTTCGAAAACGTCCGTCCGATAACGCTACGAGGGTTCGGGATTTGGGATTGAGGGGATTGGGTGATCTGTTGTGGAACCCCGCGTGGGAGTTTCGTGTTCGATCATTAGGGAGATCCTATCGCCATTGTAAGTCACTCAGTCACTCGCTCAATCCTTCACTCGATTTCTTGGAAGGATTCAGTCTATACCCGATCAATGATCTCGCTTCCATCTTCGAATTACGCAAGTACCAACATCGCTCTCTGGATGAATGAGAAATCTTTCTCAGTAAGATGACCACTTTTCTGCGAAGGGAGTTCACCTTTCGCAGAATTCTCGAGTTTTTTCTTTGAAGAATATTTCAACGTTCATCGATGGATAAAATTTGAATCTTAAGGAATTTTTAGATAATTTATTCAAGAAAAATGTTGCGTGTCAAAATACTAATCCTCATTTGCAGCTTTCAGATATTCTGAAGGCTTAACGTCAATCTGTCATTAAATCTCGAGGTGACTCTTTTTACCTCTTTTCAAATCTTACTTTTATTCAACGCATCACTTTATTAACCATAAATTATTCCTGGTAAAAAATGAGGAATGGTAGGGAATCCTTGCAAGATGGATCTTAAGTCACTTTAAACAGAGAATCTGTTTTTTGCATCATAAATTCAATCGTAAAGCGAGTTCGCGACTAGAGAAGTTCCATCATTTTTCAGCGTTGTAAATAAACCGACTAATGCAAGTGTGGTAAGAGAGCCAGGGGCTATTCATTAAATGCAAACGATATATTGACTATCGAGTTTCATTGCAATGCCACGCGAGTGAACACGTGCAATCGTACTGAAGATCTTTGTAATGAATTTGACCGAGAGTTAGGTGTAAATTGGATCAACTTTACAAAAAATTGCAAAGCTTATGTAAGTTTATCTGCTTTCCTATCAAATATGAGATGAGGTGTAATCTATTTAGAGAAATTGACAAATGTGTAACGAAATGTGGGTTTGAGCTAAAGTCCAGTAGAAAAATTCGATGCGCTCTATAGGAAACGACCCCAGAAAATCAATGACCCGCATCCAGGAGCCATCCGTCATACCTTTACAAAGAGCGACTTCCCTTCTAATCTCGAAACACGAAACGGCAATCGGGATAGCATTTCCACGATGAATACACAGGATATCGCCTATAAGAGATTCGTTATTGCAGGGGTGGCGAACCCTCATCCTTGTCAAAGAAAACTCACCCTTTTATGGACTCCTATCTCCTAGAAAGCTGCAGCCAAGTTTTGCAAAGAAAACGGAAATGACAACTTTATGGAAGACATGAAATATCACAGCTTCAAATTTCTAATGATTCATCCCTAAGTTAATAAATGGTCGCTTAACTTATATAAATTGTCGTCTGAACATAAAGTTTTCTGCAAGAAAAATCTTTGATTTGATTCTCTTATAGTTTGAAAAACTGCTGCTTGCCTTCAGTTAAATTTTTATATTATTGACCCATTCTTGAATGCTGCGGAAGATTTTCGACATTCAAGTACCCTGAAATTTGAGACGATTTATAAATCCGGATTACATTTTCGAAGTCTCATTACTGAAGGATCTAACCACCGTCATCCGATGAGAAGGAAATGAGAGTAGTTCCTAGGTGGGGGGATATTAATATTTCTTCGTACATACACATTTTCCAGATGCCGAACGGAGATCACGTGTTTGTGGCACGTGTCCTCGTGCCCTTCGACACGTGCGCAATAGTGTTTCGGCTGCGGGATTTCCAATACCCCAAGGGCCACCCATGTTTCACGTGTTGACGGATTCCCTCTGTAATCATTCTGTGCTTCGATCCAATTTAATAAATCTGAATTCTTGGTGACGTTTCAGAAACGTCATTTGCAAATTGGAAAAATTTTAAGTTCTGCATAAGTTTAAAGAAAATTTAGAAGTGTGTATAAATATGTCCATCACCTGAGCTTTTCCAGTCTGGTCAAATGTCGGTCTTGAATCAAATCTTGTTTCCAATTGCGCCCTAGGTTCGAATCCTAGCGATTGTTTGAAATCGAAATGTGGCTGATTTCCATACTTTGGTCATATTTTCCAAACTGCCTCATTTTCTGAGTATAATGTTATAATGAATAATATGTAAAAACTTGATATAGGTGTTCCGCAATAAAGATTGTCGGCACAAGGACAAAAAGCGGCGTAACCACAGCAAACTAAGCATGATGGAGTTAAAGAGCGTGACTGACTCGATTGGACCCTTTTTTTATTGAGTTTACAAACTCCGGGCTGAAATCTGGGATGACTTACGAGAAAAGTGTCGGGAACAGGCGGCTAGCCACAGTTTAGAAGCGTTGAGCGAGGCCATCTTATATTAACATACCATCAGTTATGCTTCCCAGATGATTCGGTATTCTGCTAATGAGACATCGTCGCTTCTATTTCATGATACTGCAAGTAACCAGACCGTGAAAATTCCCCGAATCTCGTTAAGACGAAATTAACTGAAAAACTAAAACTATCAGTGAATGAAGAAACATGAGTTTAAGTTCATGAGCGTGTCCGATACTTCCTTCTTGTACAATATCGTTCAAAACATTATCTACCGATTTTTCGAATCTGTTGCTTTGGCCGAGGCAGCAATTCCTTTACTCCTCTCGACATTTTCGATCCCCCTTGATTTCTCACACGAGTTCTGTTATCAGGACTTTGGAAATTCACAAAAGTTAGAAAGGACCACGGCTTCTGAAATTCGAACGATACGTAATCCTCGTTTCAGCAAGAGATATATCCTTGGAAAGGAAAAAGGCATCGTTCCAGGACCATTGAGGCTGGAAGGATAAGGGCACTCTTCAATTTCGAAGGGAGTTGCCACGACTACGAGAAAAGAGCGAAACCGTTACCATGTCTTGGAGAAATACGAAGGATTCGATCTCTGTTCATTGTGCGATCGGAATCGATGGAATCCAATTAACCTCCCTTTAAGAGGGTTGCTCAATCTATTGTCCCTCGGTACATGTGATTTTCTACGTTAGCGTATATCCACTGAGTTTGGAACCTAAAGTCCTACACCATAACATTATCGACCCGCTCCCGGAGCTTACAAAGGTACGCGTTCCTATTTCCTGTTTGATTCCTCTGTATACGGTTTCCATGGGGCGAGTCTCCGAATGGGACTCTATTATCAGTATTTCCCCTAATTGATCTTTCGCCGTCGGGTGCAAAGCCTTGACGACTAAGGGAGCCCTCTACTGAAACAAGAACTTTTCTTCGCGAATCGATTTACTAAATTCCACGTCAATGAGTTTTTTCCATATCGGAAAAAAGCCCTAGTCACGTCAAAGTGTCATCTGACCGTGAGAAAGGATAAAAAAATTGGACACATCTGTTATCCTTTGAATTGAGATAGTCTATTCCATTTTTCTACTTACCCTTATTGAAATGTCTACTTTACATGATTGATTATTATAAACAGTATTATACCATTAATGGTGAATGATTATAAATGGAACTTTTCAAATCTTTTGACAAATAAGACAAAGGCAATGTAGAAAAATCAGTGATGTATTGCTTCATGGTCAGGTCACTCCCATAACGTCTTTCTCGGTTAATTTGTACCTTAACGTCGACATGTACGTGCACTTGAGATCCTTTCAGTCGTTGCAAATGACCTGACGCTAATCCCGTTTCTCTCCTCGAGGCTCGACAGGCAAATCCACAATTTAATTTATCATAACTCGCAAACAGAGCCTCGACTGGGAAATAAACATCTCAAAGAAGAATTTAAATTTCCTGAGAAAAGTCCAGTGTACAAATCAAGACGGCAAATTAAATTCTGACCCAGATTTATCAAATTACATGCATCTCCACGATATTATAATAAATCATCTATTCCTCGAGGACTTCAAACTTAGGTAGAGAAATTGCGGGCATTATTAAAATATTGAGTACAATGTTACAACGGTACGTAAATTGCAATCCATCAAGTAATTATTTTTAATGAATATTCGGTTACTCGTTTATAATTATACACGTCCGAGCTTTATGGATAATAACGAAAGTGTGCATGTTTTAATTATTTTCTCGGTAATGATTAAATTTAGAATCAATTTAATTAATTAAAATATTTTCTGCAATAAAATCAATTTGAAAATTGACATCAAGTTAAACATAGTGTCAGTTGAGATAATAGATAGCCAGCTTTCCGATGTTCTCGCTAATCTCTTTTTATTTTTCACGGTACTTCCCACAGAGGTTTTTCTTCCACGCGGTGAGAGAAATGGTGAGGGTGAGTGGAGAAGGTTGTGAACCACACGTTACATTTTCTCGTTCGCCGGAAAGTGGCTCGCTTCGACGTATTAAATGCATTATCCACGATGCATTATTCATAGTAACTCTTCATCATAATAGCGCGATGCCATCGTTCTGCGATCTTTACACAATCGCCACAAATATTGACTGAACCCATAAAACCCTGCATACATATTATATGGATTGATTCTTTATGGGTCCCCATGGCCTGTTCTCCCTTTCCAATACCCCGTATGGAATACGTACATAGCAAACAGGCAGAACGATTCGCTTTCGGGAGCGGGAACTGCTGGGAGAAGATGGATTAAGAGATAAGGAGGCGTATCAGGACCAATCAATTACAAAGTCGAGGGTCCCTTCCCGATTGTGTCGAGGGTGAATCATTGCACGTAAACACAGCATTACATGAAAAATTCGAACTTCGATTTTTATCCCACACTCAGGAAATTAAACGCATTCAGGGAAAATAATTTTATCATCAAGTGCATAATGATCTCGAAGATAATGTCAGTTTTTCATGAGAGTAAATTGGAACAAATCTTGAGGTGAATGTGAATCGGTGTGTATTATATTCCCTGGAGGTTTTGTGGTCTTTTATATTTGACTGTTCTTATCGTTCTTTTCACATGATTTTAAGTTTTGTCAAAGAAGTAAAATAGGAGAAATAAAAGAAGGAAGAAGAACTGAGTTGTAATGCGATGCCTCGTCCCCAGGACAGACAAAAAGGCTTTTGCTCTCGAGGGACCGGCAGCATAAACGCAAAACAATCTGCCTAAAATGCTTCAGACTGTCGAAATCTTTATGTACGAGTGCAAACCCCTAAATCGTGAACGAGCATCCCCTGGTGTAGTACAAGCAAATCCGTAGACGATTTTCCATTGTGTATGTGAGAAAGAGAGAGAGAAAAAATCGTCGAGGGGAATCCCCGAAATAGGAATGCTCGTAATTTTCATCTTATCCGGAAAATGAACGAGTCGGCGTCCCAGAATGGTCCACCGCAAGGACAAAATCCCTACTGATCGAACAACGATCCCTGCCATTGTTTTATCTCCGACCACTTATCGGAAATGAAAATAAAGTGCCTGGAAAGCACAAAATCAGTTCGTCAGGATTCAAATTTTTTATTCAGAAATTATTTTAAGACTTGCAGAAATTTACCCGGCAACATACAGATGAAGGTAAAGGATGTTTTGTAGTTTAAAAAAAAAATAATTTTCTGAATGAAATGAATGAAAACCAAATTCTTATGGCAGAAGCTACTTTCTGTAAAGGAAATATTTTAATTAACTCCCGAGAGGTATTTAAAAAAAGTTGTAAAAAACCTCAGGTGCATTTAAAATTTAAATTCACGTGCTTACTTTGCATTACAAGGTTGCAGTTTGTAAACCAGACGGCGGGAGCGTTCGGCGTGAATCGTGCAATTTAAAGGCGTTTCAATCGCGGTCATTAATTTATCGGCTCACGGTGATCCTGAGACCAATCGATCTGGGTTGTCGAGCGAGACCACTCGATCAGTGCCACCGGGAAAAATTATCCGCACCTCGTTAAGTTTTTTATAATAAGCTTTGCGCTTGTGATCGTTAAACTCACGTAAAATCTAGAAATATAGCAGCTCCTCACATCATTTGTCTTTAATAATCCGCAGAGAACTTGTCCATTTAATGCAACAAGGGTGTTGCAGTTCAAAATTTCCCAGGAAAATATTATTTTATTTATGTTATTGATAAAATACACACAAAAATTTCTGCTATAGATGCAATTTAATCTGGATGTATTGTTACCACTTCTAGACTTAATTAATATTTTAATCTTTTAATTAGAGCATTATTTACACTATAGAATGTATTTTTGGCATGAACCTCGTATATATCAACCCCAATAATAGGAACGCTATCAAGTATGTATATAAAAAGCAAATTGACACAAATGTAAAAAATTCACACTCTGCATCCTTTAGTGAAAGACCGCTGTGAAAACTGTCGCCGAGAAGCAGTAGAAAACCCTCTATAAAATTTTTCATTCGCCGGGGGGTTGAATTGAAAGCAGACATCGATGGGGATTACACACGTATTGTGTGACGCGGCAGGATATGTGTGGGGCGCAAAGGGTGGGTAAAGGGGGTGCGTGTGGAGTGGCATAGACACCATGCATCCGGATCCTGTGCGTAACGTTGCTATACTACATAAAAGCGGAGAGGGAGGTGTTTTCTGAAGCCCTTACCTCACGTTTCAGGAGTGGAGGAGCTGGTGGCGATGAAACAAATCAATAGTTTGCATCAAAGTGAGTTAAAGACGAGCTTTTGCACCCGGAATTCTGCGCGCCGTTTCGATTCGATGAAGCCTGTACGCTATTCCATGAAATGATATCCATCGGAGTAGAATGAGATAAAGCTCGTGTTTTACTCGCCACCAGTTCTGCCTCAACTTCGCTACTTCATAGCAACCACAATGACGTCAAACTCACGAAATGCAGTCACCGAGTGCTCTTGACTATTGTCTCTTGTGATTTTATGGAATAATTTTTCTATACATATAGGATTATTATTGATGCTAGGATCGAGAGTTCCCGGTCGCGCTTAAGTCATCAAGTCATTAACTTTCATATTCCGAGGCAAATTGTGAGCTCTGACTTTTTCCGTTTTATTTTTTAATGTGGAAAAACATATTTTCCATGTTTTCGAGCAGTGCTTTCTTTTAAATATAAGAAGCATGATCAGAGAAGAATAAAATTAAGTTAAAGTCGGGGAACTTTTTCCATGTCAACTCAGGATGTTTGGCATCGGTTGCCAAACCTTTTTGAGAGCAAAATCCTGGTATTTACTTGCGCCACTACGTATTTGCCGAGGCTGTCCACTGTCCAGGCAATTAACTACGCACGTCGCATTGCCGAATGCAGCGCGTTTGCATTTTTGTTTGCAAATGCACAAATACAGATGTGTGCATGCACACTCGTACAATGAAAACGCCAAAGGCTGCAGAATCATGTATGAGCGAATAAACGTTGAATAAGGCAAATAAATTTACTCAAGCGCCCTCGCTCGGTCATGTGTGTATTTTACAGATCTGTTTATAATGCCTCTGATTTAACAGTGTATAATGTGTATAAATAACAAAAATTACGTTATCTAACAATCGAATAGACTGCACAAAATGCATCTCGTTTATGCCTATTATTTTAGATATTTAAATTTAAATAGTGTTTTCTAATAAGCACGTGATAAGCACGAAGAAAATATGGATAAGAGAAGTTAATAAGTAATAGCAACCAAGATAATTCATGGAAATAGCTGAGTATGATTAAGTAATACCGCGAAAGTTAAAGAAATAGTTAATCAGAAACAAGCTGTCCATGAAACGAGACCTTTTGACCTTGGAGTAAATTCACCTGCGTGTTCGATGAACGGTACACGATCGATAATTGGCGGTATTACCCTATAAGTAGTTCAAGATTTTTATACAAAATGAAAATACCGTTGATCGCTCATCTCTCTTCGTTCATCTTCCGCCTTTCCAACTTCTTACTGTTACTTTTCAAACATCGGCTAAAATAAGGTTTGTAATTTACGACCCGGCAGAAAACAGTCTTTAATGTTAGAGAATAGTCTCCTGCAAAACTGATGCCTGCAGAAGACGTTGAACTGGAATGCATCACAGAATAAAAAGGAAAAACTAAAGAAATGTAGAATGATTGTCGTAAGGAATATACTTGCGCATCAGAGAAACACTATAACCTAAGGCGATCTCGATCCCCGTAACGCACGGATAAGGATCTTCACTGTAATACCGGCTCATAATTTCTTCAACATTTAGCACTTTTTCCCGCGTTAAGTTCTCAGATTCGAATCGAGCGTGTAGGCAGGTAATACTGGCACACGCAGAAACCTCTTACATACTCCTCGACTCGTAATCATTGAGATTACCTCGCAATAATGCGCAGATCTACCTTGCCTCGAATATGCTACGAATCCTTCTGGAATACATGTCTCCGTCATTTTATAATGCTTCGAAATATATACACAGACTCTTACCTTCAAGACTTATCGACTCTTATGCAAATCGTCATGAATGACGTTCCTCGATAATCATAAATTCGTTTCCGAATATTTCACTCCTCGAAAATGTGCTTCAAACATACATAGTATAAAATGTAAGCGCGCAGCTTAAAACTTGATGGAAATCTACCTCGATATAATAAAAGTAAAATTGCTGCAGGATTGAAAAAACGCAATTAAGTTTAAGTTCAAAAATCAGGTACACTTTTGAATCGATGGATGTGTAACTCCCATAGATTAATTGGCAAAACACATAAACCAATAAATCATTTCGTTTGCATAGAACGATTCGTTTGTGTTTGAACTAGAATTACTCTCATATTGATATTGGATATTCAAGTTCTATTTATCCATACACATATTGCACATTCATAATTTACGGATCATGTCCGTTTCGAAAATGATATAAATAAAATAAACAAATGTTGATAACTGAGGGTAATTATTGAAATATCCAATTATGAAATGTGAGATCCAATCAAGCTAAAAATGCTTTACCACTCTCAAATTAAAATTCATTGCGGAGGAGAGAAGCGGGTGTTAAGTGCTGAATCGAGGACCAAGCGAATGTGTGAGAAGAAGGAACTGTGATGAATGAAGCCACCCTCCGAAGTGAATATCGCACGCTTAGAAAAACACGAGTGACTCGATTTCGAGAAGGGGGAGGCGGAAATCAGGGTACACGCGTACACGAGAGTTTTGGTTAGAGGTCTGGGTGGTTCTGGCAATATGGGGTGGTTACGGGTTGGGGTGTTGCCCACTCCAAGTCGGTGACCCAGCTGTGCACTGACAGTTGTCGACTCTTTGTCAATTTCTCTATGTGATTAGACTAGACGTCCCACTCGCGCTCTAAAAATTCTAACTCCCCCTCCTCTCCTGATATCTAAACTCCCTTCTTCTGCAACCTATTTTCCCATTAGGCACGTATTTTCACCCTTGCGTGATGCTTGAATTGAATCATTGGAATAAAAACTGAACAAGAGAGCGTGCCCATACAGTTTAGAAATTCGACTCTAAATTGATATTAAAATCGATGTCAAGAGATCATCCCAACAAAGTATTTTTTCTATAAATTATGAAAAGAGCAATGCTTAAGAAAAGTTCACACAAGTCGATATTTTCAATTTTATTTTGAAACCACCTCAAATAAAGTTTTTCTGCATGTATTTGCTTAGACGAAAATGTTATGAAAATTTCTCGAGTCCTTAGAAAGTGGAGTTTTTGCTCCAGAACTCGTATGGAAGTTTCATCGTGTTTATTTTAGAAATTGTGTGATATCTTTCCCGGTTGAAAAATAACTTTGCCTTGTCGTCGTTCTCATTTGTAGTCTTTCAAGAAACGTTTCTTTAAAAAATGTCAAATATTTCTACGTCAAGGCGATAAAACAATTTTATTTTTCAGAGTGCAATGTCAAAGCTTGGAATAAAGCATACAAATTTCCTTCCGTCAACACACATGACTTCTCGAGACAAAGAAATCGTATCATGAGATCGGAAAGAGAAATGTAAATTTAGTCTTATATCCACCTTTATGTAACTTTAGATACGGTTGATTTAATTTCCTTTAACAAATAAGCGCATTTGCTACTTAATCGTGTGGAATATAATCCAGAGACCTGGTTTATAAGTCTTCGAATTATAATAAGTTATTGGAAGATTTATTATAATACTCTCAATAGGCCGGATAGCAGAAAGTTCTTCCACCTTTTAGCGTAGGCAGCAAGGATTAACGTTAGCATTCAATCGAACAGACTGAGAGAATGCAAGTCGTATCAATATTTCATTTTATAGCTAAGTGTGGTCTAAATGGGCGTAACGGCGAAGTATATTTAACTTATTGTAAGCAACAATCGTCTCAGAAAAAATCGTTCTAAAGAAGTCAAAGTATCGATTAAGAGTTTGGATGAAAAGGCGACATAAAAGAATAGTAGGAAAAAATACGAAAATCACTTTCGGTCAAGACAACTTTTCCCTCACGATAAAATCTACTATTATTAGATGGTTAAGTAACAAGAGGTTCACAATTCACCACAAGTTTCTCGAATCGCCAGTTTTCTCCTTATAAAGATAGGAATCGTGATTGAATAATAAAAAAAATATTGATTTTCTTGTCTCACAATTGAGGGAGCGAGTAAAGTCAACTTAACACGCAAGCACGCTAATCTGCAGTCAATAACTCATGCTCAATAGATGGTATTTTACGATACGAGTAAACCATGTAAAATTAATTTGCTAATTTGTTATCTAATGTATTACAGCTCTAAAAAAAGCAAAACACAATGCAATACATGAAATTACAAAATATAATACTTGAAATTTCTACTAATATTCCCATCAAATAAGACGATCACTCAGACGATGAATAATTTTATTTTGTCAGAATAACGATAATATTGATTTCGAAGGGTCGTTTTTTTCCTTTTGCGCGTGAGAAGTTACGCATTGCCTGCCATTATTCTTCTTTTCGCGAAATTTGTTAGTCACCCATTGTGAGGTCCCTAAAGGTGATACAAACCAGGTGTATCGATCAGCCTAACCCATGAGGGTGACACGTGCTCCCATTCGCACATCAAACATCCCCTGCAGGGACAAGGTTCCTATATACTACCCTAACTTTGGTGAACAATGTGGGGATATATGGCGTATGCCCTGCGGTTTAGGTAGCGATGTTCTAGACCTGTTAATCAGTGCTTCATTATTCGTATGCAGCCAATTTACCTATCCTTACTTGTGATAGACATTCACTACTTGAATTGGTAAAGAAGCTTTGAACCTTCTTCAAAAACAATCAGCAGTGAATTAAGATTAACTTTTTATTAGTCCTTTGCTATCTAAAAGAAGACGTAGTGCTTAGAAAGGTCCCAAGAATAAAAAGCAATTTTAAAATTAAATGAAGTTGATGGGCCTCAAGTGCCCCTATGATTACGCCACTGATGTGACGAGAGGGTCTCACAGAGCGTAATATTTTGTCCTTGCTATCGTCTGCCCAATCAGTCATGCTGACATATGCTTAAGTAAGATTACATTTGTAGTAATACCCGGACACGAGCAAAAGGTATACATATAGGTATACCAGGGGCGTTCGACATCAGGGGGTCGTTTGAGATTCGGGGGTTTAAGGGTGGAAATAAGGGTGGTTATTCGAGTAAGGATGGTAGGAAAAATGATATATTGTGAGGGGACTTTTTAGTACCTTAATGGCCAACCTCTCAACAGATCACATGAACGTTCTCAGCACCAAATGGGACACCCGTATGTGAAGATTAGTGGCTTATCCGGAAGAACATTAAGTTGACGCACCATCGAGCACCCTGTACCCTTTTTTCGCTTTGCTTTACTTAATTCCTCCTTTGAAATGGATTCGCTCTCGACAAAAGAGAGAGAAAATTTGAAACATGAATTATGCAAGAGGGAGTCCCGTTGACGAAAAACGTTGATTCTTAATAAGCCTCTTTTAACGAATTTCACTACTTTTATTGGATTCATTAAATTTGTTGTTTTCTTGAAATTTATTGTATTCATTAATGTGCCTTTTTTTCGAGTTTCCAGATGAAAAAAATGAGGCCACTTTCGAGGAATAAGTCTGGAGGGCTCTTATTTAACAATTTCTCAAGCATCATCCGCCTTGATCGCATCCCGTGCATACAACAAATTGGCCGAACTCTCTCCCGTAAGCCATACAGGGAATACAATCGCTCGCCGTGCATCAAAGTTTTAATTAATTTTCAATAAAATATATCCCTCGTCCATGAAGGTGATCGTGACGCTTTCACAAGAGGTCGATTCGATTCCTCGACCTCGTTTCTGAAAGGTCCTACGGCACTTTATCGATTCTTGGGCGAGAAGAGAGTCGAACAATAACTTCGGCACAGGTCGTGGAGGAGAAAGCGAACAAACCTTTTTGATGTCCATAATACAGAGGAATGCCTCCGATTATTTCCATATCATATACCTAAGGGAACTTCAGTTTTACTTTCATCAGTATTAAATATTTTTTTGAGAAAAATACTTTGGTGACTAGACAATTTTGTACTGAAGTAAAAACTCAATCATCTTTTCTGTTGAATTTTATCTTTTCACGCCACTGCTCTACGAAAAGTTCTCCCCCGTTTCGTCTTTCTTACGTCTGAGGGGAATTGGGGGAAAATTCCATATGAGTTCGCATTGATAGGGGCTAAAGTAACTGTTTAGTTTGCATCAACGCCTCTCGAAGTGTATTAAATCTGCTCTTAAATTAAAATCAACATTCCAAATTATACTTACACTAAAATTTTCTTACTGAAACTTTGCAATAAAAAAATTCATAAGTAGTAAATATAAATCTCGTCTTACTTCGCCGAGTTTCTCTATTTCTCACTTTGACAATAAAAAGGAACATTTCAATCCAAGATCTGAGAAAATTTTATGCTCAGTATCGAAGTACCAATTATTCAAGCTAAAAATTAAATCCATTTTATAGATCGTCAACTCAGGTAATAAAGATGAAAATTCTACAACAAATGAAACCTATTACTGGACTTTATCGATGTAAAAGCTTCGCGATAAGAATTATCATATTTTATTTCAATAAAGAATAAAATTGTAAGCATGGACCCCACAATGTATGATAATTCTCTTTATAAATTCCTCAGTATATCAAAGGATTACTGCATGAAGAAGCTTGTCTTCTATTTGCAGGAGAATGTACATAAACATTATTAATATTAAAATATTATCATTTGATAAAAATATTCAATATAAAAGAAGTTTAGTAGATTCTTAGGATAATTTAATCTTATTTATAACCCTAAGGGTAAAATCAAACATTTGTTTCTCTCATAAATCGTCTCCACGATTATCCTTGCGTGACTTCGAGATTTCTGCACTTTTTAAGAAATTTCCTGCAGAAAAATTGTGCAATCGCGATTCAGTTTCGAAGTTCTTATTTCGTTCTGCGTTATTACTACGGAAATCGCTCTGAACAAAAAATCTTTTAGTTCCGAACATCGACCATTGAGAAATCAGCGTAAAGCAATTTCCGACGTGGGTGTCACTCGTATATTGAGGCACGTGAGGAAAACGTTTGGCGAAAGAGCAAAGGAGAAAGAGATGGTGAGAACATAATTGAATCCCATACGAGCATGAGCATAACAGCTTACAGTGATTACGTAAAGCTGTCATTGTACAACTCACTACGACTGCGTTGTCGGCTGGTTTATGTTTTATGCACATGTGCAGTACCATATGTATTGTATTTGCATGCACATTTGCATACTGTCAAAGGGAATCGTTAATTTTCTTAATAACAACAGTATTTTACTATAGAATACTTATTTATTTAGAAAATTTCTTGATAATCATGACAGTATAATAAAAATGAGTTTAATTGATGCGTTTTTCATTTCCGTTAGTGAACAGTGCTATGCATATATGCTATATGTATATTTCTTTATCTTCATGTGGTGAAAATTGTTGATCCGCAGCACCCTTTAGACTCTCCTTGATTCGACCGTCTGCCGTTCTCATTTTACCATTATTAGATATTTTTCCCATCTCGCTGCGAGAACATTTTGACCTAAAGTATGTAGATATATAATAAGGTAACTCGAGCGAAGAAAGGCTTCGAGGTTTCTGTACAGTATGCGATTTGGAAAAATACACCAATGATACACACAACCTCGTGCAAGTCTCAAATGCGACAAGTACGAAATTGTCGAGAGAGTGGATCGCCCGTAAACTTAAACATCAAGGTTAAACCTTTTTACCCTAACGAGATGAATTTATTTAATTGAAGAAATCCGCTTTAGGGAATGAATCACTCTCTTCCGTTTTTTTTGTCTTGATCATTATTAAATTTCCAATTGGCTACATTTAGCTTATTTTTTTTTTATCACGATTGCAGGTGGCTGAAAATTTGATAACAATCTACAAAAGTGAAAATGCAAATGTACAAAAGAGAAAGGACTGCATATATTTCTGAAAAAATACTTCGTTTTTTCTTGCAGTGATCCCATACATTTTACAGAACGATGTTTCGGACTTTGGTCCGATTTCTCTTGCGAACGTCGAATGTATACAAATTCTCTCGTGTTTTCGAGACGAGTTGAGGGTCTAAACGAATGGAGCACAATCGCATTCAATGCAGCGGCTACAAAAAAATTCTTTTGGTTCGCTTTCTTCAGTCAATCCAAGTACACTCTTTTCCCAATGTGTTTTATACCATCTCAGTGGCAGACGAGCTGCGGCGAAAAAAAGTCTGTAAGCAGTCAATTCGTTCGCGGTTTCAGGCGTTTCGGCGTAAATAAGTAGAGAGACTTCCTCTGAGAGCTGAATTCAATGTGCACTTTTCCATCCTACTCGCCAGGTCGTTTACAATCAAGAGAAACGCTAAAACAGTCGCGTTTGTGCGAAAACTTTGCCTTCAGGTAGATTCAAAAGACTTGCTAACAATTTTTATAATTGAGTCTAGACGCTTGATTGAATATTCTGCAGAGAAGTTAAATATTTCTTTCGCCAAATAAAGACTGATGTCAATGCCTAGGATTCAACGAACTTGAGATTGGTCAACAATAAAGAATATGCTCTATAGCTTATTATTTCTTCTTTTAAGCAAGACGAGATCGTGAAGAAGAAACAATTAAGAGGCATTAATTAAGTTAAGTGGTAAGAATTAAATTCCACAACAGGTACCATCAACTTGTAATCCCGTTGCACCACATTCCATTCGCATGTTTGACGACTCAGTCTCGTGAGAAAATAATGTAATAATTTACGCTACGATTATAAGACAGCTCTTTAAAAGTGGTCACATGCGCGTGCCATGATAAGTGATCCTCTGACATTATGAGGCTCTCTTTTCCTTCAGATAATATCCATTGCTCGCCGACATTCGAGATTGTAATTAATTACAAATTAATTACAGGATGGACGTCCTTGCTACAATTAAAATTCCAGTCTATTTTCTGCCCTTTAGGAAATTATAAGGGGGTTGATAATGACCCACTTGACGAGTCTTTTCTGCTCTTTTACACTTAATCTCTATTGTTTGTGGACGAGGGGTGAGAAACACCCGACGAGTTATTTTCACCGGTCGAAAGGGGAATAACGGTGGTTGACTAAGACACAGCGAAGAAACAAGAAGAGACATGAAACGTAGACGGAAAATTTCAAAGTAGATATTTTTAGTCCAAGACAAGCCCATTAGGCGCCACCAGGAGAAGTGTCAGTTAAATCCTTTGCGACGAAATCAAAGCCGGATAAAGTGAATACTGTTTTGCTGCATCAATTTGTTTTCCCTCCGACTACATTGTTCTGTCACGATACAAACTCCAGAAGAGGAGGAAAACACTAAAGAATACTTTTCAACCACGTGGGCTCTTTCCAGTCGCTGAAATTCCCAACATTGTCCAGATTCCCATGTTTTTTGTAGCTCGATGAACCAAATTTTTCTTCATCCTTTTTAAACCGATACAGCCCAGTTTATACTAGACTTGATTAATTGAAGCTCGTTTACTTTATCTCCCACTCCAAGTGCCTAAAGTCCCAATAAGTTTCCACTAAAACGAATTTAACCGCATCTTCTTTTCACTGGATGCTTCTTTCTGTCCTGTCGTTAACGTTTTCATTGGTCGTTCATAGACACGATGTTGACCGCAATTTAATTTACGGTGCCCCGGACGGTAGTTGTGTGACCACAGACTGCAGGAAGAAGTGAGAAAGACCTCGTGCTAGACGTCATAGTCTCTGATCTTTACTACGACCGTCTAGCTGAGTCACCCATGTCTCGCACGAACTAGAAACAACTGTCTCTCAAGCACCCAAGATGAACGACCCATGCGTTCATGTCAGAACATGTAAGATTTGTATTGCACGCGGATTGAAATATTCGTGATATGGAACAATACAAGACTTGTACTATATATTAATAGATATTTTATTGCTTCTACAATTTGTCTCAGATTATCCAGCTCAACGTCAAAAGGGGAAAGCGTGATACTTTGGTTCAAGTAAATATTACATAAAAGTTATTTATGCCGCAAATCTTTGAGTCAAACTTTCAGAAAGTTTTATTGTTCTTTGAGTGTTATTCCTTAGCGGAGGTTGTGGATGGTCAAACACTTGGTGAGCAAAGTGCATTAGTAACCATAACAGTAGAAACTGAATTTCGAGGGTCTGTGTGAACGAGGACGAGGTTAAGAAGCCAGAAAGGCTTTGACAGCTGTTGTGAGTTCACCTTTAGTTTCATGTCCAGCTTGACCTACGATTTTACTTAACATAGCTGTCTGTCCATCCAAAATGAACTCGTCTATAAACACAGCAGATGCTTCACTTGAAACTCGAAACAATATTAAAGTACAAAGCAAACAGGAACTACTCCCAGGAAAGAGGTTGTTTAGTACAATTAAATTTTGCGTTTGTAACTCTATACCTTTGGAAAAAATTTCAGTTACAATTCCCAGAAGGAAGTAGTAAATAAAGCAACTATATACCTATGTAATTTATGTACGTTGAAGGCTCGAAACTTTAGCAAAGAATTGCTTACTTTTTAAACTGCATATATGTGAACCAACCGCAGAGATAATAACAGCAAAATTTTCTTCCTTTATTGTAAAGGATGTGGTTGGAGTCAAGTGACCCCGAAGGATGAGCAGCGCAATGATATTTTGTATAATGACAATAATCTTACTTAAGTGGGGTGAAAATGTCATGAAGAGCCTGAATCCTGTCAATCCCACACACTTTTCGTTCGTAATATCGATTTCTGTAATTTCAGGTGATTTAGATCGCAAATAATGATCCACCGCTTTATTCTCTGGCTTGATCGTTAATCAATATCCCCATTTAACCTTTAAATTGCTTTTAAATCGGGAATTAACTGGAGTTTAATATGCCTTGACCTCTCCATTAAAGAAAGTGTATCAGAATTATACAAGATTGTATAACAAGGCTGTTGGAGAAAAAATTCATCTGAATTTCGACGGTGCATTGTTGTTAAATTGCAAAGAAAAAATAAAATAACCAAATAAGAGAGAAAGTGCAATATTCAAGGCCATTCATGCATTACTAATATCCTTTGGCAGTGGCTATGAGTCATTAATTGTTACTTCAGTGCGCCTCTCATATGGAAGGTAGGTTAGGCGTGTCGGGCATTCCAGGCAGTGGGAAGATTACAGAATTACCAGGCAGCACGAGCCTGGTCTAGGCTCTCTATATGCCCACTGGTGCAGTCGCCCCTTCAGGAAGGAATCAAGAATTGTCTGCAAAACTTGTTTCGCAACCTAGCGATGATGTCATTTGGGACAACGCGCCGCACTCCTAGCATAGTTTCTTGAACCTACTCGTATCTTATGAGGTGAACACAAGACAATAGGAGCCGTCCACTTCCGTCAATATTTATCAAGATCGGTTCTGGACGGAGGCCGATGCTTCGAGAAATCAACTGGAACGAATTGATCGCGAATACCTACTGTTGTCCAGAAACCGAGGGTCTATCAAGAATCAATTGAAGTATGAGAAAAGAATAGATCCTGACGGGTTGGTCACCAAGGAGTGAACTTAATGAGACCTATTAATTCATAGAAAGTTTACTGTAAGTCAGATCGAGAAGAATCTGTAAAGTAGACGTCTGTCCTAAATTGGAAATCTGTTAGCAGCTTCTTGCCTCTGCTATGGTTTCCAGGCATCTTTAGAGTTTCATATAGGTACACTTTGCTGATGAAATAGCAAGAAAATTTAAATTAAATTGAGACAAGGGTGCCAAGGCTGGCAATCTCATAAGAAAATGGAGCACCTTGGTTCAGAATGATCCCCTGATAAAATGTAATATCGTTCTCGTAGGTGTAGGGAGAAGATGTAGGTATGTATGTATGTATAATATATATATATATATATGTATATATGCGAAGCAGTAAAGGAAAGCAGGTGTTTTTGCGAGACGTTGTGGTGGAGGCTAACGTTTGTCGAGACTCGTTTGAGGCTGTTAGCATCCTTCGCGCCGCCGAACCAAAATCCTTGAGTCTCCTTGGATCTTTCACCGATCCTCTCTGATCTTCTCACACCTGGTTGGCTCCACCGGCCTAGGCAGTTTGTCCGGGTTGTTTCGCGATTCCTCTCCATCTTGATTCTTACTTGCTACCTGTCTTGCCGGCCCTTGCTTTTCGCCCTTTCCTCCCTCCCACTTCCTCCTCCTGCATATCAGCCCAACCTACTCAACAACGTACATTTTTCCTCCCTGCCAGCTCTTCTTGTTCTCATTCTCATTCTTCAGTGCTCGTCTTGTTATGCAGAGTTATGCTCTTCTCCTCGTTGCCCGGCCTGTCCAATGTCCGTCTCTCCGCAAAAGGTTTCAAAGATTCGACGACGTAACGATCATGCCGGAAGAAAGAACGATCAGAGCCAGCCGCGATCGAAAGTAGGATCGATTTGGGATCTAAAATACGTGGGCGCATTTTCTTTCCTTAACCAGATCAACGTCACGCACTTGATATACAGAAGTTATAGTGGCATTCAGAAACAATATATTATGAAGGGTCGAAAAAGTCCTTCCTCTGTGGATCACGCGATAGTTTTTTGTGTTTTTTTTTTAACACAGACAGGTAGATAACTTTTGATTCTTGTTTATTCAAATTTTTCCGTTAATTTAATCAGAAATTTTTGTACGGGGTCGTGATGTTTTATAAATGCGAATACGAAACTGCTGCTTCTCACGAGCACTGAGCAAAATCGGTCCCATTTGTACTCAAGACTCGGAGACATCGGCACTTAAGAGGATCTCGTCCAAGGAACGTCGCATGAATATGGATTGGCGCATAATAGCGTCAGAGATAGCATTAAACGTTGACCACTGTTGCGAATGTAGACATAATTCAGAATATAATTATTGAATCGGGAATGCCAAAGCTGCTATCGCAACTAGAAATAAATATTACTTTTTCCGAAAGTTACGACTGCGGTCGAGACTACCCGCGACCACATACTGTGGTTAAAATTATATAGCTACCTCTTGCGCGACACTGCTTGTTTTTTCTTGTCCCACGCGTTGTAAAAACCTCGAAAACCATGCCCGCTACTACTTGCGCTTACATGCAGAAATACCACGTAAGAATCACACTGCATAAATTATGTTAGCACGACAGGAGGAGGGAGGCAGTGGAAAAGGAAGGGTGGTCAATTTATTACATTAAATAATAAATTTTAGTGCATAAACTTGTAAATGAATTGCAAATTGTGAAAATAAATATATAAGGAGCAAAGGAGTAAAATTAATAAATACATTAACTGTCGTAAAAACAAAACGGAAATTATATTTATTCTGATAAATGTACAAAATTTTATTTTATTTACACTTTTTAATACATCCATTTTACTTTATCTTAACGTAACTTTTATTAACGTAAAAGTTCCAGTTTAGTACAAAATTATAAAATTAAGTGGTGAAATTTCTCTTGTGAAAATCATAAAATTTTGTTACACTCGCGAAATGTCGACTCGTAAAACGGGCCTTATTTGTTATTCGAGTCGTTTCTTGGGGCAGATCTTTAGGGTTTGACCTAACTTGACCCATTAGCGCTCGCGTTTTAAGTTCATGATAGAAATGTACTTCTACGGTTGAGGCAGTAATAAAAGGAACGATATGACTATCTGGATTGCGAACCGTGTAGGTTAGTAGATTGTGAAATGGTGGGGGTCGAGTCCCCACCAACTATTGGATGATGACGGTGAGAAATATAAAGTGGGTTCTGTCGGCACACTTTATGATTTCATTATGTGAATTTAAAACCCCTCCGTTATACGGTGTCTCCCCCACCCGTACCTTCATATGTTATGGCACCGTGAAAGATTCAATGTACGTACAGGGTGACTCTTTTTCAAAAATACACTTTTATTCTATGCAAAATTGTCAATAATTTATTTAGACATTTTCGAGATTATTATAAAACAATACAAAAGTGAGGGATTTAACTATTTTAAACCTTAGGGGAAATAAATTGAAGCCTTATGAGAGGATCTTCAATTCTCGACTCGTTATCATTTTTTTATAGAATAAAATAATAACTAGAAATTTTAAAATTGAATTTTCTTTATAATATTATATTGTTTTGTAATTTTATTGATAAATATATTTTAGGTACCATATAGTGACATTTATTCCTAATTCCGTTATTCTCAATTTATGTTTCTCATATATGTACTCTGCTCTTGCGTATCTTGGGTCGAACATTAACGAGAAGACGACGCGTATATCGTCGTTTTGGGAGGACGAGCAATCGGTAAAGATTCTTTCCTTATCAGTAACTTTTTCCTGGTGCCATCTTGAAACGGCTGAAAGCACTGAAATCGGGTGTGTGAGTCGAATGACCGTTTATACCTGGATTTCGCTTTTACGACGTCAGCGCGAAGAAGTTTCGATCGAATCTCAACGTTGTTATGGGCGTACGATTGACGTGGGCAATGAAGTATGATAACGTGTTTATTGTCGCATTTGCGTTTTTCAGATATTCTGCTACAACACTTGCTTCTTTCCTATCGCCATCATAATTTGCGAAATCGATTGGTAACCATTACACTTTTATCACTAAGAAAATAACTCAACTCTTATCAATTTTTACACTGATGCACTAAATTCGAATTATTTCATCGGATATGTTTATTGTTAAAATTGATGCATGCATTTTTATTTAACTTTTCTGGTTACATTGTTTTATTTCGTGATCACTTCTTATATATATAGTGATTTCACATCTTCTGTGAGAAATTGTCTTCTTCTGTGATTTTATTCTTGATACTTCTTCTTATCTCCAGTGTTTATATTCTCCCTGTAAAATTATGTAATTAGATCACTCTACATTAAAATCCATACTGTATTTGTAGTAACTTTCGATTTTTAACTGAATAAAATAATTTTTAATTGCACCAACTTACAATACGCGAATAACGTTTGAACAACTCTTTTCGTGAATGACTATAATAAAATCCAAGAACTCATTTTTGGAATCAGTTTGCATGTTTTCCAAAAATTTTCCAACCGTTTCACACGCTCGAGTTATTCCACTAAGTAAAAGTTCCTTTAATTGACTTAAACTCATACCAGTTACTTGTGCTACCATAGTGGCAATATTTTTTATAATGACACTCATAAAATTTCCATTAAGAGTTATATCTGCCATATCTTGTACATTTTCAACCATTTTTAGGGGGTTTAATTCCGGTACTATGTTTAGTGGATTTAATTTCGACATTACTTGCAATGGATTTGGAAACTGGCCATTGACAGATTCTGAGAAGGCTGTTGATTAAGTAAAAAATGTATTTAAAAAAAATTAAATTAAAACTAGGTGTGATAAAACTTAAAAATACTCACATGCAACTGTGAAAAATAAAAATATAACCGTGCACTTCATCTTATATTTTTCGTCTAAAATGTTAATTGTATCAAGAAAAAATTAAACACAGAAGAGTTAAACTTGATATCGGTACTGATAGTACCGAAGTTTCTTGTTAAATGTTTCGAAAACATTTGCTGATGCTATTTATAACGATACTTTTCAGGCAAATATTAGACAGGCATAAAATTTATGCTTATATTCATGATTCTTGCCTGTCTTTCAAAGATAAAACCAAGAACTTTATAAAAATGATTGTTCCCGTCTCTTATTTCCTCGCAATGTTTTTCAAATAAACAACAAATTTTCTTCGATCAGGGAAACTTTTGCACAATTTTAAAAATATTTTACATATAAAATATTTGCTTAGTCTGTCAAATGTTTATGTTCGTGATGCGTATTTGTTTAAGCTTCAGGTGTTTCACAGTTGTTTCACACGACAATAAAAAATTATGTCTCCAGGGTAAGAAGTCTGAGTTAACTTCATTGTATATTTATATCATCAGATGACCTCTTTATCTCGTAAGTTAATGAAAGAAGTATTATTTTCAATAGACACATTTTAAGAACTTACTTTTCCAAAAGAATCAGTTTAATTTAAGTCTTCCCTCTTCTCTACTCTTTCCTCAATCCTTATGTACATATTACTCATATTCTTGTCTAATGTCTAATACAACTTCTGCTGAAAACTACGATTGATCTTCAAGTTCCTCATAAATATTTATATTTGAAAATTTATACACATTAATTCCTAAAATGAGTCTTCGAGTATTTATAGAATCTGAAGACTTTTATTTCAAATCCGAAAATTGACTGTATTCAATAATATTTAGATATTTCAGAAAAATATTGTTTCGATATTGTAAAATATCACAGCCACTTCCAACACTCTCAAGTTTTTATTACCCGGGTTGCATCTGATTAATGTTATTGACTCACAATCAGCCAACAAGCCAGCTATGTACTTACTGATCGAAAAAGAAGATTGAAAAGCTCGTATACTTGATTTTGACGAGCTGATGCAGGTATTGGGCAAATCAGCAATTCTGTGGTTTGGAGGTGATTGGCCCTTGACGTAGTTCAATTCCGTTATTCGCTATTATGCGTGCTAACCTTGACACGTGATGTAATTCATGTATTACATGCACCGAGTACCTGTTGTGTTCAACCTGGAATCCAGCAGACGAAACAATTCGCGGGGCCAATCATCCAGTAGCATCACGTTCGAGTTCTTGGTTTTCGGATTACAGTTTTGGTCGTAACTTTTCAACCAAGCTCGAGTCAACATAGCTTCCCTCCTCCCGTATATTTTATCGCTTCCGCCGAGGCCCTCCTTTTGAATTCCCGAATGTCCTCACTGTCCGCAAGACAGTTCGATTCCCATTTTTATTCGACATACGTGACATTTGCGAAACGCTGGAAGCTCATAAGATGTCCAGGACTTCTTGAGTTATTACCAGGGAATACTTTATGCAAAATGCTTTTTATCCATTTTATGAGACAATAATAACTGAGCTTAATACTTTTGATGCTTTTAAAAAAAAAGTATCCTTTTCCTTTAGCCATCTTTAAACACGGAGAAAAATGGCGGTTAGCGGTTTAGTAACCTTTACACAAATTCAGTAAACAAAACTTTTATTATAAGACGTATTTTTGGACCGCTAACTAAACCGCTAACTTCCATTTTTCTCCGTGAACCTTTAAACTCGACCGAGCAGTAATGATTTTCCAATTTAAAAGAACGTAGCCCTAGAGAATCAAGCAAAACCCATCAATAAAAGTTCTTTTATCAACCCGGAACTATTCACCTGTTAATTTGAAAGAGGGGAGTGTATAAAATCGTCACACGATCCCCATTACCTCGTTATGGTCTTGCGTAGCGCGGTGACTGGAAATTGTACGGGAGGGCGGTTCTCGTATTAATGAAATTTGATTCAGGGGTTGAAAACTAAGCGAGGGTTCTAGAAGGGTGAAGGAGAAACGGAGATTGCATAAACAAATTAGCGTCCAGGCATGTAGCTTGACGTAATATAATGTCAGAGAGCCAAGCTGGCTGGTTCGATCGTGCATGAATGCGTCGGAGTTTGTCACACATGGATGCAATTTAGAAAATTACGATCTTGGTAATAGGTATATATTGGCTGAGTCCTATGTATTAATTAATTAATATCTACGTATAACAATCGCTGATTAAATACAACGGACATATTTATTTCGCTGATAATCCCAAGTTTTCCAATTCCAAATTCTTCTAATCTTGCTACTTCTATACTACTTATAGCTAAATCTGTAGAGAATTAGCAAACTAATATTAATTTCAACAAGGTGACTTGGAGAATCGATGGAATTCGTGTGAGTGAAATTTGTTGATGAAAACCAGTGGTGGTGGTTTCAACCGGAAGTGTGCCTCGCGTCTCGGATCATAAATGTTTCCTCGTCACGGTATCCCCCGAATAATTCGATTTTAACGATGCCGCCCTTTTGTTCGTCTGAAGATTACACCCACTCGCTTCGCGATGCTGAGATATAATTCATCGTCGAGACAAAGAGTCGGATACTGTCGAATTTGTAAAGCTTGAGAGCCAGAAATTCTAGAAATTGGGAAATTTTAGTCTAAAATATACGTATACAGTTTGGTATTTCGATTGATTAAGTATGTGTTGGTAGTTTATAAGCAACATCGTTCGTTAATCAATTAGGTGTCCAAAAGTATGCATTATATAATTAATTACCCTCAAGAGATACCTCCTAGCAAAAGTTTGGCCATTGCCATTTCAGACTAGTGTTTGAAAAATGTGGAGGTGTCACGTCTCGTAAATTATTATTAAATTATTATTATATATACATAGTATTAAATTAATAAAAATTGTTCAACATGTTATTATAAAATTCCTTTTTCTTTGTTTCAGGTAAGTTCAACTTTTCATCAATGTCAAAAGATTCTTCATATATGGAATGCTCTATTTGTAAGTTATACATATTTTAATTAACATAAAAGTCGTTCTTATTTTATTTTATGAAATGAAATTTTAATTGTATCGCTCTAACAGAGTATCATTGCATGAGAGGGTTGATGGGGTAGGGAAGATTGGAAACGGTTGCTAATGAAGAGCTCAGAGCTAAGTAGGCTCCAACCCAATCTATCCCATCCCCAGTTTCCTCTTCATTCTCTCCCATCACTTCGTCGTGTTACATATGTATTACGGTTCTGTCCTTTTGCTCTCGAGGTCCTTTCGATTTGCAACCAAGTAGTTAGTGCCACTTGTACAACTTTCTATGCGGAGAATTTACCTGTGTGTAACAGTCGTGCCTTCCATGGTATCAATTAAATCTCTGATTAGCAAGCCCTTCAAACTGCTGTTAATAAGGTTTCAAAAGCACTTTGAATTTCACAGATCGTTCAAAATAATTTGGTATAATTGGAAAACTATTTGGAGGAATTCACTTGATGTAGTTAAGTGTCAGCTTAATCTTCAATCAAAGCAACACTAATTATATTATTATTATTATGAATATATATATATATTATTATTATGAAATTACTGAAAATTTTTTTGGAATCAACAAGTTTAAAGAAAGTGATCCTTTGCGCCAAGATCTTGTTTATGCAGTTTGGTAGACTCGCATTCCGTCATGTGAGGAATATATTTCAAGGTTTACCCTTGGAAATGCCCTCCTTGCTGTGAACTCAGTCGTGTCTCGTAAACCGGAGAATCGACTATTTCATTTTGTGATATATGGTGCAAATGCATATGTATCCCGACATTGGTGACCCGTTCGACTTGACATCGACATTCTCGAAAACTGGCGAGCTTCGCAAATCGTATGTGTGTTGCATATCGCTATGAACTTGAAGATGGATCGCCTCAGGCTGAACTTAAAATATGAAAAAAGAAGCCCTCAAACCCATTGCTACTGATTTATCTCTTCTAGATACCCAAATCTTTTATTTCATGAACTAACTTCACGTCAAATTTATTTTCATACACTCAAATTAACCGTTTATCTCGTCTGCTCTCGCTAACAGGATTTTTCAACTTATTTTCAAACAAAAATTGAGAATATAATTATCAGAATTTGATATCTCGAAGGAGAGATACAAACGAGGGGAACATTTCTTGTGCGATCGAATTTTCAGGCACGTACTTGATCATTTAATTTATGCTCGTGTAGATTACAGCTTGACGAAATGAAGACCTGAGTCTTAACTCTTCCCAGCGAAAAAGATTCACCGTAAACATGACACAGCTGCGTGCAGAAAATTATCTCTTACGCGGCGAACCTAATGGACTTAAATTAAGATTTTCTTCGACATTTGGCTCGATTCGTCGAAGAGGGCTTATCAGTTCTTCTTCTTGGGCTTCGAGATGCTATTAATTTGTATCGATAGGGGCGGAACAGAGAGAAACGTGCATGGAGTTCGTTAAGTCCACGGGGAGAATGAGCCACGGGACTTGAATTTACCTGTCCTTCGATTTCGTGCACCAATATTAGGGTGGTCCAAAATAGATTTTTTTTTAATAATATAGCATCCCTACACATTATTTTTATTGGTTTCAAAATGATCCCAGTTATTATATTTATATAGTCAATTCAATTTAATTTTCCACTTCTTAATAGGTTTTCTAATTTAAAAGTGTTTACTATTTATCACACGAATTTCTGTTCTTGGAAATTTGTCCCTGACTTCATTATATTCCCTCAGCCACTTTAATTGGAGTTTGTTGATGCTTTTCTGTTTATGTGCTTTGTCCCTCAGTCCAACTTTGAATTTCGGTCGGAGTGGTTCTGAAAGTTAGTATTCAATTGTGCAAATAGAAATAAATTTAAACTCCAGTGAAAATAAGTTAAAGTATAAGCTAAAATTATTTTAAGTGTCAGTGAAAATAAGTTTAACTTCAAGTGCCATAGGATATTAAAAGTTCGAGGTTTGGGGAACATCGTGCAATTCAGATAATAGAAACAAGTAAATATTTTCTTTTACATATTTTTAAAAATAATTGTATTGGATGATATTTTGAGCTACTGATATCGATATCCGGTTATCGGTGCAAGGCGGAAAACAAAATTTGCGTGATATAAAGTGTTTATCTTTATTTCCTAATTCGCGAATCTGACATTATAATATACATTATAATCTACCAGTATAATAAATTATGGAAATATAAAGTTTTTCAAAAATGATGAGTATCGACAGTAACGAATTGTAATAAACATGAAGTTTTATCGAGTCAAAAATAAAAATGAAGTAATGAAGAGTCCCTAGAGGTGGGATGAGCGACGTTTTCGATTAGCAAGAATTTGGGCCCTTCGGCAAAGGGTCGTTGATCCATTCATGGTTGGCACGTGGGAGGACCTTATCGCGCATTGGAGGCTGCCAGAAGTCAAATATTTCAGAACCAGCGAGTAAACCGGATTACTAACGTCTGAGGCGCTCGACTCGGATATACATCAGATTCTTTTTCGAACGATTCTTTACGGTCTCGCCTGCTAGGCCTGACTCTCGGCACCGAATCGATTTCGATTACGATATACCTGCGAGAGACGTGAATATTTAATGCGTTTCGCGTTGGATTCACCGAGCTCTCGTTTGCGTCGCACCCAGGATGGACGAGTAGAAAATCAACTCGATTAGCCAAGATCGCACAGGTCCGATAAACACCGAATTTTAATAATTGAAATCGTAAAAATATCAAATACGGTTATGCGCATTTGAAATATCAATCAATTTATTGAGATCGACTGTAATTCGCTGAACCGTTGGAAGATACGTGAGTCGCATTCAAATTAATTTTTTTCGATCTCAAGCTGGTACAATATTAAATTAGTTTTTTTAATATGCCATAAAAGTGATAAAATTCTCCATAATAATAAATATTGTATTACAATGGAAATAAGAGATCTGTTTTAACAGTTAGAATTGTGGAACGGGATGATGAATATGAAAGTATATATACTATAAATATAGAAATGACCTTAATGCTACCGCGATGATTCGGGCTTTTCATTTTTTTTTCTAAAATGCATGCTCTTGCTATCGTCGGCATTACGAATCAAAGAAGTGAAAGACTGGGGAAGTTGTCGAATGAAACGTGCGAGTCACTGCGGGAGTCACATCTTCTTTAGTCAATGGCCTTTTTTGTACCAAGCATTGATGTGTTCCACGTGCGAGAACCGTTATGTCGTAATAATTACGCTGAGCTTGGATAATGGTTGTCTCTTACCGGTCTATACATTATCCTCGACGTCTGCAATATTCCTGGTATGCAGGAATTTGAATTTATTATTGCATTCACGAGTTATAGATTTGCAAGAATTTGTAAGCATCTACCAAATGTCAGGTGAAGAATTCACGTAATTTAGAGACAATGCTTCATTTGTCTATATATTCAGTTTCTAATTTAGAAACTAGGAACTTCTATTTTTTAATTTATGTCACTTTCTGTAGTTTACTTACTTTACTTTTGATAGAATTGTAAAAAAGATTTACACCTGAATCCCCCTTTAATTCCTGACTGTTCTACTCGTGAAACATAATTCACGCTCATATTTAGCGTAAAAGGTAATAAAGAGGCGTTCTGAAGTTTTTTTTATAGAATCCGAGGCGTCTCTCGTAGAATTACCGTGAACGTTTTGCCGCACGAGCGACACTTGTTTTCTCAGTGCGCACATTGTCAGCGAAAATGGTAGAGATTAACCGCAATCGCCGTATACTTCCAGGGGCATTCTTTTCGTTTTGCGCGAACCCTAAGTGTCGCGCGGTGATTCTCCTTTTCGCTTCTCAAGGTAGCTTGGTGGCTACCAAGGACCGTGGACATGTTTCTTGTCGCTTGCAACCGCAAAGGCGGCGACAGCGTCCAAGACGAGAAGAATTTCTTGTGGAAACTCTCCTGCCTGCAATTAGTGCACGACTTCTGGATAAATCATTGAAATTCAATCCGGCAACCATCGCAGAGAAGCACGTCGCTGCCGATAGGTTTTCCTCTTCCTATTCAGTTATGAAAGGATTGCTTCGTTTGTAGTAACACGTTTATAATTAACGTCTCGTCTCAAGTTACTGAAAATTTCACTGACTTATTTTCACTGAAGTTCAATTCAACTTTTCTGTCAGGAATCGCGTTTCACCTACGAAACTTTCGGTTCAACCATGTTTGCTTGATTATTTACTCGGGCGTAGATACGCGCGCCTCTGTCCGGAGTCTTGTAATTATTCTAGCCGACGATATCGATCGGCTCATTATCGTGTCTTCTCCATGACGTAGAAATGCCGCACGAATGCCTCCTTTACGCCAAAGTATCACGTTTTCCGCCTCGTGGTTGCTTCAGCTCCATCCAAACCAAAACTGTTGGGTACTAAAAACAGAATCTAATTAGCACTTTCTTTAAAGAACTGTCTTATTCGCGATATTTTCACGTCAGATTATGGTTTAGACGAGGCTTTACATTTAAGCTTTGCTTCCTCATCAAATATCAAGTTTCCCTATATATTTCAAGAAGATAATGAGTATTATAGCAGCTATAATAGAGCTACACCCAACTCATCAGACAAGCATCTCTTTCACCAATTTTTTAAAACCTGCGCAAGTCAATACTTGTAAAAAAAACAAAAGAAAGCCTTGTTGACTGCTAATCTATGTTCAGAAAACTGTCTAACATTGATATTTTTACGTTTCTATTAAACATAACTTACAACCCACAAGAGGTCTGAATTTTTCATGCAAGGAGAAAATCCCTGACATGATTGGAAACCAGTTCTGCGGTAAAACAGTGGCATATCACATCTGGGTCTCTGTGTCTATCGAACAGAAGTCGTTCGAGATTTAGCAAGACTTATGAAACAGAGAGATGAAGAAGGGAAATCGACGGGGGATAAACCCTCCCTCCTGAGTCGAGACATGGCCATAACTTCATCCCGGAGTTGGCTGACGCTAATTGGCGTATCGTGCTGTAATGCGGTCACGCCATTATCTCTACTCGCAGCAGGCTCGATATTGCATTACCAAGTTGATCTTTCATCGCCGACCCATTTCCTGGGCTCGTCGATTATGCCCCGCGGGCATCTTCTTCAGAGCGGATGAACCGGAACTGTGCGACCTTGAAAAACGTGACTTTGTCGCGACCGATTAGGTGGTTCGTTAACCCCTATCCTCCTGATTCATCAGACAGGGCTCAATGTGAGAGATCGCGATCTGGCGACAGGCGCCGAGGCGCCAGATACTCGATCGTCATTGGCACTTTCGCGAAATTACCACCTCGTACACACGTCGCGTATCGCAAAAACTTTATGATTAATTACGACCCGGCAAATCCGATAAGTAATATTCTCGTTTTTAGAGACAAATTATCTTATACTCGATCCTATGTGAAACCGGGCGAAAGTGAATCAGATCGCGTGCACCTGTACGCACTTTAGAGAGTTAATTAATTTTACTTTTTGCTCTTCATCATCTGGGTGCATCGCTTATTATGCTTGTTTGCTTTAATAATTACTTTTGCTTTGTTGAGGATGATCTACTCATCCCACTTTAATAAGAAAATTTCTTTTACATTTTTAGAATGTTCTTGAGATCTGTTGCAAGCGATCGTTAAAATTCCATGACTAGAGATCTGAAAACCTGTAGTCCTACAAACGACCTTAGAGAAATCTTTTAAGAAATCTTGATCTACAATAGGAAGTTACAACTTATATGGCTCACGAGTGAGCTTGTTCTACTTATTGGTACAAGTCGTTTCCTCTCGCTGGACTTTATAGGTCTTTTCTCGCCAAGTTGTCTTTGCTGACAGTACGTGCAATAAATATAAGCAGATCATTGAGAATACTGAGAACTATAAAGCAACATTCCGTATCGATGCAACCGTTTTTGTAGTTTTCAAATAAGCTGGTTTGATAGCACAGTTGATGATTGCAATGACTGCATAGCCGATTCGAATTAAATATAACGGTAATTTCAATTGTCTGAGATTTAACATCGGGATTTCAGATTAGGCCATTCTTCACTTTCACAATGCTCCAAAGCCTGCAGTTGAACATCTGAGACAGGACTGATGAGCTTGGACAAAGTCATGCCACTTTGTATGAGCTAAATCCCCCATAGTTATGTCGTTATGGGACCCTCGCTGGACCGACTTTAACGACAACTCGGAGGAAACGCAGAGAGTCGTTAACGGGTCCATCGGATTTATAAATCATCGGATTTTATTTTAAATTGAGCCAGCTTTAAAAGTCCTCCCATTAGGCTAGGTCGCCTACGTTACTGTATGGCACAGGTTTATATTTTATGACGTTACCTCTTTCGGGTGGATCAAGAGGATCTTCTTCGTCCTTAATATTCCATCATAAAGATATAGTCCTTCAATTAATTCATACACCTTCTAAAATATCACTTACACGTTCTTTATATATAAGACTGTTGTATATGTAAAACGAAGATCATCATTTCAACTACAAAGTAAGGTTTTTCGTCTTTTCGATGAAAGTGTGTTGCCCCTTTTTTTATCTGAAATAATGGGCTTCGTTCTTTCGAGGTTTTCGGCGCCATTGAAGTGACATGTGGATGCATTAAAATCAAGGAACGCCACGTTCTGTTTGCTTGTGTCTTGCACTCGATTTATCGCACCAATCATGATTTCCTTTATCAGCCGCCAATTAATTTGCCGGTTACGGATTTTCTGACGCTTTACAATGACTGGGGACCAGCAATTTACAACCTTCTGTTCCCAACTACTTTTAAAAGGTGGTTTCTTTACCAACATTGTTTCATGACCACCTGTAGAATCCTGAGTAAATTCTCCACACTCGGAGAATAGATTACACCCTAATAAATTCTGTTACCTTTCCGTGACTGGTAATTCAATTCCTGAGACAAAAGTCAAGCAAGTAAAGTACGAGTTTTCTGATGTGTTTTAAAGTTAGATAGTGTTTCAGGCGAAGTATCAAGAAATGTTAAACAGTCCTTTTCAATTTATTTTTAATTAATAGCGAAAGTAGCACCAATGGTATTACGTACCGATTATTTATTCTAAGCGTTTTGAGGGAAGTATTGAGAATATGTCTCAGGAACTTAGACATGCTGTTAGGCATATACAAGTTTCCAGACGAGTGGTATATCTCTGTTCATCGTAAAGACAGCATGTGTACGCTATATCCATCCGAGGTGTCTTCTGCATATTGCTCAAGGGAATATCAAAGTAATACTACGTCCTAGACAAATTTCACGGACGTCTCTGAGCTCAGACATTGATAGATTTAATATAATTTAGATAATCCTCGAGTGGTTCTATTACTAAAATTGCTCGAAGAGTAATTTTCTCTCATAACATCTTTTATTTCGTCTTTAATTATATTATCGGATAAAATATACTGAGGTCTGTCTCATAATTGGTACTTGTCTCCAAATGATAAAATGATTCGAACACTATCATGGAATACACCGTAAGCAATTATTTCTCGATATAAAATGAAGTATCGCTCAATTTAAAACTGAATTCGGTCCTCTTTAGCATCTCTTTCATTCTACTACACTTGTTTGAACTCTTGAAGAGACCATTCAGTTTTTTTCTTCCAGAAAGCGCGTCAGAGCTTAAGTATTGGTACTGTTGCAGGTAAGTACCGTCAAACTTTTGCCTGCCTCGTTACACGAGTGCTTTCTTCCCCAGGGAAATAGCTTTGAGCACTTTCCCTCTCTTTCTTTTCGCTCTGGCTCTGTCCTTGTCCTATCTCGTAAACCACCTCTTACTCTGTCCGACTTTTTGTGAATGAATAACGAACTCAAGGAGAGAAAAATAACCAGCAACAACTTGTTCCGGAAACAAGCAAGCTCGCTATTTAATATCCTCCTTCTTCAAACAGCGCTCAGCAAAATAAATTCACTTCTGCACCCCGCTTTTCTAACCATTTTCTCAAACTCTCAGCTTTAGCTTACTCATTTTTGTATACAAGTTTTGCATACCAATTTACCACGGAAAATAATGTAGCTGTTAAATTTAGATAATAATTGATTGATTTGGATTTTTAATCATCGGGAATTCAAAATAAATTTACATCTCCGAATGGACCACTTACCGGATTAGTCTGGGACATGTTTAAGACCGGTATAATCGCTCGTTTATGTGCAGCTTGTGCTTGTGGAGTGCAAAATGTTGCAGCCAGTTGCAGAGACGCTTCACTGAGAAAAGCTGCATCTCTTCTGTTTCTCCATTCCTGCTTTCTCTTATGCTCGTCAGGGCCGTAACGAAAGGGTGACAGGTGTGACTGAATCTGATAATCCTGCCTGAAAAATTCAAACAGTCAGGACGTTTTATAATCGGATTTCATCTTCTCGTTCAACAACAAAGTCTCAACGATCCACTTTAGACTGTCAACGACACTCAGTCATGATCAGCCAATCCCGATTGCTTCTTTGTGACTTTAAGCTTCGATTAAACCATCAATGTAAGGCCCAAAATTGGACCTCAAGGAATTTCGCATCTTCTAAAAATAACTCGAAAAGTGAAAATCTCTATAAAATTCGTTAATTAAAATTAAATAAAACTACTTCTTTTCGTTTTCCCCTTTCAAATTTTCATATTAAACGTTCGGATCTTCAACTCAAAGTAGTTCAGTTTTCGGACACAGTCTCTGATTTAGCGTCTGACTAAAACTAGATTTCCCTACTTGCGGATCCAGTTAAATAACTTCAGTTTTAAACTCTTCTAGTTTCAAGTCGTTTAATGTTTATTTCTCACTAGAAATAGGTTCTGTGCAGAATATTTGGAACGGATTGTGTCTATTTAATTCCACGGATGCCTAGGTTTCTTGTTTAGTTTGAATTACAGCCCTTTATCTGCTTGTCTTTGTCATGTCTTTCCTGGGCATGCCTTTCCTTGTCTGGTTCTTCCTTCTTTCTCAACCTCATCGTCTATATTGCCGAGAACTCTTCGAGCACTTCGATGTACGTGTCCAGGATATCAAATCCTGATTCTTAGTACTCGCACTCAGCATTCGCGCGCATACAAACTCGCAAAGAGGCGGCGCTAAGACGGGGCGAGAATACAAGAGGCCTAGCTTTCTGACGGACGAGTTGCAGTAGCAGACAAGTTGGCCCATTACGCCTATGCAACATACGAGCCACCCAAGTGCTCACAAGTAACTCACGTTCGCCGCAAGTCTGATCCATCCTCTGTGCCACTGCTAAAAGTTCTACCGTTCTTGCATCCCTGCACATCCGTCTTTATCGCTTTGCAGTTCGCCGAAACATGTACGAATCGCTGATTTCGAGTTAATTCTGTCTTTTGCATTCGAAACGATTTTGCAAAATAACTTGCAGCTTTGTCGGATCTTTCATCTATCAGAAACAGCGAAGCATCGACAAGAAACTTAAATTTTGTTGACTCTGTCGAAGTAAAATAAGATACGATGTTTCTAATGGGATTTGATTCGATTTCACTAACTTCGGAAGATAATCTTTCCAGCATTTATTGCTCCACACACTCTATGTTCACATGAGATTCAAAGAGGCTTGTTCAAAGATCGAAGCAGAAATTCCAAAGCAACATGGTTCGTAACTCACAAGGACATTCCCTATCGATGGAAGATCGACTATTCGTTTTCCCGATCGAGAGATCGGATCTCTATAGAAGGGACATCTTCTTTCGCGCCATCCATTGACAAGGTAACAATCAAGAGACAAGGCGAATGCAGTGGATTGGTATATTGACTCTGGAGCATATGTTACCTCCTTTCGCAGGTCGGTTAGGTATGAATCAAGCTTAGTTTCTCGGTTGGACAGGATAGTGATTTAAGGTACCGGTAGGCAACGCAGAAAGAAACCAGAAGCATGTAAAAGCTGAGCAGGTAAAACATGGAGAGAGAGTATCGAGATGATAAAAAAGGAATTATAATTCTAATCTATGAGCGCGGCGCCTCCTTATCAAAACATGTGGCGCATTTAGTGTAATTTATTGGTTATTACAGATGCGTCTTATACCTTCGAAATACTTAAGGCAGATGTGATTTGCACGAGAGCTCTTTGCTCGAAGCACCAGCACCTGGTTTTCCAATGTCGGAGGAAAGATTTATTCATTAAACTTTCTTAAGACTATTCGTTCCAGAAGAATATCATTCGTTAAACATGATAAAACGCTGATTATGCAGGTACACTAATGTCAGATTTAAATCATTAACGGCAACTTTCTATTTCATTCACCAAGAAAGTATGTCACTTTTAATAGTTCTCTAATTCATTTTATACATGATTCTATTGAATTTTTAAGAATTACAGGAAATTCCCTCCTTTAGGTTCTAAAAAAGATGTTAGGCTAGTCTGGATGGGGGCGACTGGTCCAATTTAAACGAAGAACCGGAAACTGTAGCTTTTTCCCTTCTTTTTGCGTGTCTCGTGCTAACGCAATCATTAACATCTAATCGTTTTCCCAAGTAGCATGGCCGTCGTTTGATCCTCCGCTTAACACGTAAAGCTGGCTTTAGTTCATTAATTTCACGGGCTTTCGTCATTTACCTGAAAGTGTTTCGACGATGAAGGGGGATTAAAATTACGGTCTTGCATCTGACGAAGAGTTAAACGTCGAATTACAATTAGCGACCGAGTGGCTCGCAACCTGCTTCGCAATCAACCTAAGGACCAAACTTTGTTCCGTTGATCTTCTCCATTCTTTACTTTGCCACGGATTCTTTACTCATTTACTGCGCGGCAAGTGTTCTCGGAGAAACTTTCCAGAGAGGCGAGGAACTAGCCGACGAGACTGTTGCGGGAATAATGAAGAATCGGTTAAACGTTAGTTCATTTGTGTTTCAATTCCAGGTCTTCGTTAGCAGATAATAAGAGAAGAAACAAGAACTTCCATTGAGAATTTACACCAGGTTTTCTTCTTTTATAAGATTTTCTTGTGGTCTTTTCAATTCAACAACTATTACATAGTTTAATGGAGACAGATATCATGCATTTCTCTCACCCACGCGGGTAAAATATATCTGCTTCTTATTATCATTATCTAACAATATGTTCCAATGATTAATATCTTATGTAATTGTCTTGACTTGTACAATACACAACCTACAAGTAATTTTATTAGAGAATTCAGCCTTGATGTATTTATCGAATAGATCTGGTGTAGGATGATTATAGAGATTCCATGTGAGGTGCCATATTGGGAAGACTGTTCTTAAACCTTAATCGTTTAATTATCTTCCGTCAGCCCACTCGTAACTTATCTCACAATTCTGCACCATATAGAACCATCACGAATTACAGTCTTACAGAAGTAAAGATTTTATCATCTGAAATACAAGTTAAGTTACATGGAACTTGTAAATTTTCGTTGTAATATTTTCAGCTGCGGCTCTGTTAATATTGCCAAGGAAATAATAATCCCCGACCGGAAATTTGTGCTCTTAAAAATATTATAGCAGTAAATACTCTTTCATTCTCGGTCTATGACGTCATAATTGCAATTCTCACCGGTCATATTTATTTGACCATTGCCCTATACACACTGCAAGTTCCACCGGTGCAATCGCATAGCCGTTGGCGATACAGAACTTTGAAGCTCCCTCTTTGAATAAATGTTTCTCTTTCCTTTTTCACCCTCGAAGGATCTATAATCCCATCTCCGTCCTTCGCCTTTGGTTAAGTATGGTAGGGACCCTACCTCAGTGGCCCTACACTCGTTTCTCGACGGCGTGTACAATCGTAGTGTCGTTAAATAATAAATAAGTAAACGGCAATGAAATCCGTAAAAGGGGAGACCTGTCCTGTCGCGCGACACGTAACGCATGCTTGATTAGCATTAAATTTGAAATAACGCCTTTGGTCGCGCTACTTGAAATAACCATTCTGCAGAGCGTACAATTCACATACACTTTTATTAGTTCTTGATGATTATTTTTAGAAACGATTAAAATAATGACGTACAGAAAAATGATACGATGTTTGGAATATTTTGAAACGATCATTACAATATGCATGGCTACATTTATGCAAAAAAGAGAAAAACTAAAATCTTGCTTATATTCATCCGTAAGTCAGAGAATTTGGAGATTTTGGACCACGGTAGCCTTTTTTCTATGTTGTGAACGGACGATAAGTTTTGGGAGCGTCGTCGTTTCGAAGGGCATAAATTTGGTGAAGGGTCATTCTCGTTAAGCGAAGCCCGTGGCGGATGCACGCAACCGAAGCGACCGCCGCGTAAACCCGAGCTTTTCATTGGCTGGACGAGCGTCGGATTATGGAAATGCTCGAACTCCCGTATACCCTTCCAACGCCTAACCCAACTCTTTATTATTGTAATGCCTGAAGTTACGGTCGTTCTCTCGCCCAGCTCTGATATAAGACTTAATTTACAAAAAAAAAAAAAAAAAGATGACCCGATGTAGGAGTCGGTGCATTGGTACCGGCTTCCTATGTATATGTTATCGACGAGGTGTATAACCAATTCTCTTTCCTCTTGTTTTGTTCCTCTTTCCAGTTTACTGTTGTCTCGTCTTTTTCGATAGTAATTGAGTGGCGACATCGACCGCAAAGAATTATTTACGGCAGATTAGTGTCAGTTATGCTTGAATCTTCTCAGCCAAAGTGCATGCAGAAGACACTTTGCTTAAAATGTAAAACAACTCACAAAACTTGGTCTTCTCCAAGCTGATCGTTAATTCGCGAAAATACCTGAGATTTAGGTGTGTAAAATTTTACGATAGATTCTGGCATAATTTCAGACTTACTCTACTTGTAGAATCTAGTTAGATAAACTTGAGAAAAGCGCTTTTAGTAAAGTTCACCCGCAAGTTTTTCTATGATGAAGATTGACATTTTGAAGACACCTTCTTCAACACTTTATTACATATTTTAGACTAATCTTCCATTTTGTTCAGTTTCTTTCTGAATGTCATTTTTACAACCACCTATAATTTTTACTGTTTTCAGTAAAAACCGGAAAATAAAATTTTCGTCTAAGTAAGCTTATTCTAAGTTTTATCGACTTGCTATTGCGACTCATTCCACTGAAGTCCATTTTTCTCGGAGGTTATTCGTAGAAGGGTCCAAAACGAGATGGAAAGGTCACTCCTTCAATTCGTTGAAGGGATCCTCAAGATATTGCCCTTTCGAATTTCAATGACGAATTTTCCTGGCAAGGTCTCGCTCGTGACCTTCAGTGGACTTTGATCTAGATCCTTCATACTCATTTCATCATAGCCTATACTTCCAATCCGAAGTTCAGGTAATTCAGAACCAATATAAAAAAATTCAATCGGGGTAATTCTATTTTCCTGTTTACATAAATTGACCTTTTTCCTCGTTCATTGTTTCTCTATAATTACAAGGAAAATCTCACCTAAATCGCTTCAATAATTTTTTTTCCGCCTTTTGCTTATATCAACAAAAAACCTGACAAAGGTCTTTTATAACTTCTCAATGTTTCCTAAAGTTTCGCCTGATAAAAAGATACGAGTTAAAAATGGAACAAAATCATCCCTGAAAGACAATTCTTGAATGAATTTAGAGTATTTAATTAGTGTTTCATCAATGCTTTAAAAAGCTATAAGCAATTTTATTTTAGTCTTGTTTGTGTCGAGTACACCGTCTGCGTCTGAGTCGCGGTGCTGGTAATACCCAAGAACTTGAAGGTAAAGAACTCTGTCGGTTTCTACGTGATGGTATGCGCTTTGTCATACCATTTGTCCATCCTGACTTTCAGACTATACCTATATGCTTTTAGGTGCTCTTGCACCGGTGCAAGTGCAACAGTTCTTGCATCTGCACTCGAAAATGTCGTCTGGATCACGTTAAAATAGAAAGTTCCTGTTGAAAAAATCGTGATCACATAAGGTTTACTTTTCTCTGCAGATAAAGTTCAGATACCGTGTATACTCTTCCATTACTGTTCAGTATTTACTTTCTCCGCCCGCAAAAGAATAAACTGCATTTCTTGATTGCAAGATAGTCATAATCGTGATCCAAACTGAAAATGCCATCAAAGATCGTTTTGTGCACGATGTTACATTTTGGAAGACTCAAGTGATACATGTATCTAGTTATACTTTCAACTGCCCTCAGTCTTTGGTACCAAATGTTGGAAGGTATTATTTTATGGTACATAAAAGGAAATGCAAGAGAGCACCTATCGAAAAAGGAGTGTGACTTCTGTATGTGCAATGAACATGCCACACGACAGTTTTTTCCTCAAGACTTCGATCTGCAAAAGTCAGGGCACCTGGCTCGAAGCAATGTCCAGCGGCAGGGGCGAATGAATTGAAATTTTCGAAACATTCTTGAGTACTTGTGGCTTGCGCCAATGGCGGTCCGATATAAAAGGGAACCGGAAGGGATCGATTCGATCGGCTCGTGAACAGCTTTTGAGTCGACTCACGTCTCGTTCGATCGTCGCTGTCGCTTTTGTCCACCCGCGGGATGTGTCGTCGTCATCCTCGTCAGGTGTGCGCGTGTTGCGTGGAAAGTATTTGAGCATCCATCACGTTCCATTGATCTGAGAAAAGTAATTTATATCGATCGGCCTGCTTTCAGAATTTCACTGTTGGCGAACAAGTCCCTTGGGAAAGTCTTGCTGTTGACGATGACAAAGTACTTCCGCAACACTTTACGCGCTCTATTTTGACATACTTTGAGTTCCATGTCAGTTTTGTGCCACCACATGACTTATGAGACAAGGTCATCTATTTTCGTTAAAAAATTTTCAAGGGTGTAAGAATTATATTTTCTGGACAGTGTGTTTTATAGAAAATAGATGTAAAACAGTTTAATGAAGGCCAAGCACGTCTAAAAGAAGGCACGTGGCTTCCAAAAACATGAAGAAGAATGTCTCGAATTTTAGATTGCTTCGGTCATTGAAAAAAGTACCAGCTGTATTAGCTAATGAATGATTTATGAGAATTTTTCAATTGTAGTAACACTTTGTCGACACGTAATAAAATATCAGAAATATATATGTTTGACTTTTAACGTTTTGAATATTTAAAATTGTCGTTGAAGAGAACGCAATCAGTGATTTTCTGTAGAGCACTTAGGATTTTAAGTGCCCCAAAGCTATAATTTGTTCAAGCGGTATCTTTCGGTTTCTATCGGTAGCCGGCTAACAATGACCGATATTTCATGATTCGCGATAGTCAGATCGTGAATCGTTCTTCCAATGGTCTAATCTCACTTTGCACTCCTGGTTACATTCCTCAACCTTTTCGCGACTATCTCAAAGCGCACATGGTACTTCACGATATGCAAAATGATAAGAAGGCGCAAATATTTCACGCCCAACAATTCAATGGGCAGTACATCTTCTTTCGCCTTGACCTGTTAGTTGACCGAAACTAAAAGTAAAGTGACAATACATAGGATAAGATATAGTTTCTCTCGATATTGTATCGACATTTCGTACATGAAAAGATACTTTTGCAGTTCGCCTGGGTGCATAAATTTTGCAATAGGTACAGCAATATACAGCTGTCTAAACTTGTTTTACTCTCAGGCTTGGTGTTGAAAGTGACAGGAAACCCCATGGAAAAATCGACTACAAGCCACATAATAAAGGGTAGAGGGAAGAGTTGTAAGTACGTATCGGTTGCATGTTCTGTACAGTACATAGAAAAGGCTTCTTTACTCATGGCTCACTGATCAATTCATATTCTTATGTCCTACGCCTCGTAAGTACTTAAAAAATCTTTCCTACTCAAAATGAAATAGCATCCTTTGTGTCTACACACACTAGAAGCTGAAGACATGAAAGTTTCGGGTTCCAAGAGAGTTATAACGAAAACGAGCCCCTCCGGATTCCAAAAGAACCTACATATTTCCAAGACTCAGTTCATTTCGTCCTTTATTTTCCGCAATGCAGAAAGAAAATCAAGAGACTTCCCTGCGAAACCGAGTTAATGAAATGCAAACGGGCCAAAAGCTCTGAGGAGCGAGTGTAACGAGCATAAAATAAACGAACGAACAAATACGCGGGAATTCGTATAAAATATAGTTCGGCGTGCGTCGGCATTCTCTGGTTGAAGTTGGTGGCTCGAAGGAAGAGGGGATGAACGATTAATCGGCTGATATTTATTAAATCGAATCGCCGGTTGGGGCTGAGTGAATCGATATTTGTCCATTGTCTGGACAATTTAATTGCAAACATCAATATGTTTCATTTGCCGTCTAAACCCAAACGTGTACCAGCCCACACCACTCGCTTCATTCCCTTCACTCTGCAGCTCGTCGCGGTGTCCCTTCGGCTATTTTTTCGAACGGTTCAGAATTTAACTCTCGTGTTTGGTCCGGTCAAACATTTGTCCCTGGACCGAGTATTCTCGAACGAGTGGCCGGTTTTTGCGGCTCGTCGTTAAATTAATAAATCGGCCAGCGTGGTTATTATTTCGTTCACTTCACTCGCTCCTGTGTTTTTTTGCAGAAACAACCTTTTTTTATTACAGATCGCTGTGAATCTACCTCTCTTGTTAAATAGCTCGTTTATTTATTGTCGATTGGACTCATCCAAAAGCTTTAGCTTTAACTTCAATGAATTTCCAACCCTTCCGATTCATTGCCAATTTGACGCTGTTTTTGTTCTCATTTATTTTAACCTGATCTCATCCTTTTTTATTATATTCACAATTTGAATAAACTCTGTGATTGGAAACGGGAAAAAAATATTTAAAAAATTATCTCCTCATTGCTCAAATGCATCTTAAGCGTTACTAAAGATGAAGAGAGTTGGGGGTGGCTCTTGACTGCAAGAATCATTTTTTGTTACCCTTTGAACTTTTTGCACTGATTGCCTCAGGCTGAACGATTATTTGGAGTCTTTAAGCATTAACGCCCCTCCTCGTTTGGAAGAACCGTGAAGCGAAACAAACCGCTAACCACAATTCACATTGCAACGACGATAGGGGAAAAAGAAGAAGAACCGTAGAAAGACAAAAAAAAAAAGCTGTACCAATGATATTTTCGGCAACTTTTGAAATAATGATTTTGATGAACTAATTATATTATCGAGTGCTCAAAAAAATTTAAGCAGATAATCGGTAAATCAACAGGAAGCGCCATTTGTCACGAGGAAAGAATATTAGTGGAACAATCATGTTATTCCAAACACTCATTGTACGTGCCATGGTTCGCCGGCCATGCTAAAACGCCATGCAGACATATTACCATTAATAAATACGTCATCCAATCCGCGAATATCAAATTATGCTAATCGAAGGCCGTGAATGATATTATTTGCTTACGCGAACCATAGCCGTAACCATTCGTCTAATCAAATTGGACAACTCGTATGTTCAAATCTAACGCGCTTCTGCTGCATTGACAGCAGGTCATTCATTCCGGTTCTGCTATCCACTGAATTCAATTACAGCTTTCATAATATCATACCTCATAAAAAATTACCTAGCAGTTAACAATCCCATATTTCCAACTATAATTAAAGATATATTTGCTAAAAATATTTAGCAAATATGTCCATCATTCAGAAAGTTTCTAACTATTTAACAGACTATTCGAATTGCCCAAGTCTTAACTTATTATTTATTTATGAGAAATCGAATATCCATTTTATAAATTGAGTCATTAGTATTTTGAGTATTCCATTTATTGCATCATTTTCTATCATTACCTTTTAACACTTACTTCCGTGAGCCTTCAAAAATATGCAAATCGAACCTGCGATTAATTAGACTCCTAGCACATAAATATAAATTTGGCCGGTAACCTTGAGAGTAATTGTTATTGTCAGTAATAAATTATATAAAAGTGCCTCGAAAAGTGCCCACATAAAGCGTAATGATTAAAATTATTTTAAAATTCCCAGTAGAAACCAATCGCTCGACTCCTTTTATACCTCTGACGTGATTTTCATGATTTATGTGGATCGATTCTCACCGCAGGTGCGAAGACACTCAAATCGAATAATCGAATATACATATTCAGCACATTATATTAACGATTAAAATTATGGACTCCATAACGTGCAAGGACCGGGAGGAGTCTAACTACCCATAAGCCTATCTGAGTGTCCCAAGTACCAACGATTGCTTTCCGTGGGTGGACACCAATACCATTTGATTTATACAAGTACTTTACTGGATAACGACTTTGCCTATATAGGACACTCTACAGTAAAGAATCCTTCTCGAAAATAATAAATGCGTTCAAGTCTCAATTTTATTACTCTCAGATACCCAGTATTGTGATCTTAATAATTAAATTCAAAAATATTATTCTAGCTTCACAATGCTAAATATATTTCAAGGCGACATTAAAAATGCAGGAAATTGTAATCCAAGCTGAAAAAATACTGCAGTGTCTTAGGTCAGGAAAGTCTTATGCATTTATTTATTTGTTTATTTTACCGTTTTTAATTATTCTTCATTCAGAGAAATATTTTCTAAATTCGGATACCAGTAAAATAGCTGTCTATTCAGTTCAAGCTGTGATACTTTATTGTTCGGCACAAATTCTACTTAAATTTGAATATTTTTAGGATAGAATCTTCTGAATAGAATAATTTCAAACAAAATGAGAGTGGGTGGTTTACTTTGAAATAGGGCACCTTAACAATGCTCAATATTTCAAGACGACATTAAAAATTCAGGAATTTGTATCCAAGATCCAAGCTGAAAAAATACCGCTGGGTGTCTTAGGTCAGGAAAGTTTTTAAGCTCAGTAAGTGGTGGCCTCTATGGTAAGTTGGAGAAAGTAACTCCAGGGCTGTCAGTGGTCGACACATAAGAAAGAAACACGTTGAACTATGTGGCCAGTCTCAGTCTCAGTCGCAGAGAGCAAGAATATAGGCAAGATATTTTGTGGAGGGGACCTAGTAAAATACCAGTACTAGCCAGACAAGTCACCTCTTGGAGTCTTCGACTCCTACAACAACCTTACCGTTACCATTCCCATGCTACACGATGCGAGCAAGTGCCTGGGGTGGTTCATGCAGGGGAGGATTTTACATTCCCTACACATGTCGTATTACCCCATGTTTTTCTTTTTTGCGCTCCTGTCGTCTCTCGCGTCAAGAGAGCGCCGTTAATTAAACGTAATTTATGCATGCCTCGAGGATAAGTGAGGTCGAGAATCGTTTGTACATCTGTCTGTAACATATTGGATGACGCCCACGAACTTACAAGATGACAGGTATTTGTCGACAAAGTCTGTAAATCAACGCGAAATCCAACCTGCTTCCATCGATCAATCGAATTTCGTACTGTAATTAACGTACCCTCCCGATCCAATGTAGACGCTAATGATTATCGATCATTTATTTTTCGCATAATTCGAATGAATTATTAAAACATAGGCCCAACAATTAATCAAGATAGAAGAATAATTATTACATCTAGCAGTGGAGAAGATTGACACGTGTTCATTTAAACTTAGAGATTCCGAGACTCAATAATACATAGGAACATGATTCATGACAAAAATATTACCTTCCAGCCTGTTACTTCCTTAGGAAAGTACAGAATAATTAATTTATCGTTTGTCTTCGTCATTCGTAAATCCATTTCTGTAAATCTGAGTTGACGTGCCGAAAGCCGGAAATCCATACATGCAACTTGGTAGACCGTTATCAAATAAACCTGGAAAACATTACACAATCCGCTTTATACACTTGTCTCTGTCATAAAAACATGAAATATTCCACTTCCTGCGAATTGTTAATTACTCTTGTCTTTTACTGATATCGGAAGTCCCATGCTCTATAAAATGTATCTTATCATATGTATAATATACGTTTAAAAAGAATTTAATGTATGTTGACTTGATTTGCAGTTTCCGTTATGAGCCATAACTTAGCCAGTAGAATATTACATTTTAAATTCTACAAGAAGAATAACGATCATTGCCTAACAAAATCAATTCACTATAATAATTACAAATTCTTGCAACTTTTTAAATTAAATTATAATTAAACAGTCTGAAAATGAAAGTGGAGGTGAAACTGATTGCAATAACATCCGGTGTAACCCAATTAAAATGAAATTCTCTTGTTAGGGTTAAGAATACAAGAAGAATGTCAAATTAAAAAATATTGCATGGCACTCGAACGCTGCAATGAAATATCTCACGCCTTGTAGTTGTATAGATGAGTGGCACAGGGCAAAAATCATGGCTTCTCACTTCTATAAAGGGGGTTGGGTGTTGGAGGGCGCGTACTCTTAGGCATACGCGAGAGCATGCACGTTGCATATTGCACATTGCACACTCGTTCGGCCCTAAGCTTAATGTGTCTTCTCATGAGTATCCATATAATAGTGTGAGGCTTACGTGGGTAGGAGAAGGGCAAAAGAGAGAAGAAAGAGGCTCTCGTCCAACGCCAGGGGTGTCGCTAACAAGACGCATTCTGTCTCTAAAGGGGTGATACACGCACCTCCTCCATGCACGCGCATGGTTTCCTATATAGTATACGTTTGCAATCATGCCAAGCTACAGCCATCCCCTAATGACTTATTAGCAAGCGCATGTTAGTTAACGAGCCGACACAGAATTACTGACTTCACCGTTTTTCTTTTCTTATGCACCTCTTGCAAACTCTTTCTTCTATATCTACTCCAGTCTTTCTTCCACTGGGCACGCGCTTTTGAAGGCAAATCTCATTACGCGAGGAATAGTTACGAAGAAGAGAAAGAAGAAAAAGAATGACATATGTAAAGGGTTTACATTGTTCAGAAGGCAGGAAAGATGCGGGAATAATTTCTTCAGGGCTGGAAAAATTACTGAATTCACATTAATCCACTGGTTGGTGGTGTTAACGTCAAAAAAAAAATGTGAAAATTTTGAAAACCAACTAAATTTTTCGGTAAGAGAGAGCATTTAGGTCTATTTACCACTGGGATGATTTATACGATTTTTAAATTGAAATTTAATGGAGACTCGACATTAAATTTTAGTTACGTGAGTGAAAAAAACTGCTATAACATGTGTATGAAACTTGATTCAAATCTTTCAACAGCACATTTAAACTTTACGACTCACTCGAAAACACGTGTTATAAATCTTGAATGTGGAATAAAAAATAAAATTTAACAACAATTGAATACACTTTTATAAATATCATTGAGCAACGAGATATATTTCCACTTGAATAAAATTAATTTCATCTCTAATCGGTGGTACGTGGGATTGATTAATTTGTCAAACATTTCTGCAATGAACATTTCCGTAGTTCTGTTAACAATTGATATATAAATTGCATTGTAATTTTCTTGCATCGATATTATAATATATATGTACACTCGAGATACTCTTGTAAGCCCACACTCGGGCAGAACTCTCGTTCTCGATGACGTTGCGTGGGATGCTTAGGAGGAAGGCAGAAGCACACACTCCCATCCATTAGGAAAATTAATGGTGTTCGATTTTCGCTCCTATGCTGCCTTTTTCCGGTTGCTTTTCGACCCCTTTTGAATCTCTGATCGATGGATTCGCGAAGGTCGAAGGCTGAAATCTGTCTTCCGCAGATTTCTGCGCAGAAACGTATGTCTCGAAGGTGACTCAGCGAAAGGGATAAAACTCCCGGGATTAATTTGACATCAAATTAATTTAACGCCAAATTAATTAACCAAATATTCTTTTTTCTGCAAGATGTAACTGTGCGCCCGAGTGGAGATCGTGAAGGAGTGTCTGTTGAGCCGATCGATTGCGAAGATCTTGCTGATCGTTCTTGTCGATTTGACATGGCAGGCTCGCTCGTATCGAGAGTGACACGATCGATATCGGCGGACCACCTAATTACAGACACGCGTCCTTACGTACGACATTCCACACGTGACAATAATTAACGATACTATGTTGCCCCTAATATCTGATTTAAATCAGTACACCTGGATGGTCTCCTTTTACTCCCAAAGAAAAATCAACAAGCCGTCTGTAATTCTCGCGAATCGCGCAGTTTACATGTCGCTGCGTTGCAATAAACATTCTACATTAATTTTCATTAAGAATCTTCACATTGCCTGTGCAAGCGCTATTTAAGATTGGAATGTGCGCGATTTAAAGCACATGAACATTCTTCAGTATACTTTGGGAACGTGTAATCATTTTTTTTGTTTTATCATATAAGGCATATCTGCTTTCTATTATCAGAATAAATGAGTCGTAAAATGGATAAGATTATATAATCTTATTAGAAAGCGAACATACTTTCCATAGATGATAACGAAATGAAGAGTCAATAGCAACTAGAGCGTGGCGAATACGCCCTAGTCTGCGGCATATGAATTTATTCTCTGTATATACGTATAATGCTGAGCCATGTGGCCAGCCCATCCTGGTGGTCTCATGCATTTAAAGCGGCACACGAATGAACCGCAGGCGCACAAAAAACACATATCACGATTACGAGCATGAGAATTGTACTTTGAAGATAGAGAGCCCAGCTTCCGTTTCCGGATTGACGATTTCCTTACTATTCAAGACGAGAGAGAAGCAGATTTCTCCTTTCTTTACCAAGCCTGTAAATTTATACTCTTTTTAAAAAGAGATTAAATCATTGTAATGTTAATCGAGGATAATAAATCCAATAATATCAATAAATAAATGGCAGTGATGCTTATATATAAGTACGTCTGCCACAAAAGAAATAATATATCATAAGTAAGACCAAAATAATCCCAACGAATAATAAATAAAAGGCTAATAAATAAAACACCTTTTTATGAGGCTCGATTTGGCAACAAATGAAGCAAAAATGCAGAAGTAATCCGCCAAAACGAAGATGGTCGTAAATTAAAAACAGTCTGAAAACACGTTATTTTCAGAAATGAGTCTCTTCTGCTATGTATCGACGCATTGATTAACATAATCACGCAGTTTATTACTCTTATAGTCTCCTCTCACACGAACGATTAGAGTTCAAAAAACCCGGTATACAAAACTTTTTGCGTATTTTGTTGGACGGCGTGAAGCGGATAATATTCCGATTGCTTTTCATAGTTACAGCAAATCGAGGGAGTAATTAAATTTGAAGAATACGACAGAAAAATGGAAAAATTTGAAATATAGATTCTGAGAATATAAGGCGTATAAATATCCGATATTTTTGCAAAGGCAGAGTGCCTCTTTGGGAATTGAAACGAAACTAGACTTCCACATTGTAATTTGTCATGACAGAGGGCGTAAATTCTCGCGAGGATATACGAGAGGCTTAAGCAAGAACCTGGTGACGAAGTTTATGCGTCGATTAGATGGAGGAGGTATAACTGTTGACGGGGTGCAAATAGAGTCGCATAATTATCTACGTACTTGCCCCTTGCCATTTTAATTAATATTAATTGAACGCTGCTTTAGTCCGTTACCCTGATGTCGTGACACTCGCATGGGTGCGTAATTACGCTCCGATCTGAGTCAACTAACCTGCCGTTCGCTGAATTCCTTTTAATCTTACATATTTAAGCGTGTGCACGCGTAATTACGTGTAATTTCACTAGATTGAAGCGCAACCGGAAATCAAAGGAATGCCGCTTTTGCGCACAAATTCACTCCCTAGCATATCTTCCGATTCGTTCATCAGATTCCACACTAGCTTCTTGTTCCTCTCTCTTCAATCTGTTAATAGATAATTCTAGAATTCGATTAGTTAGATTTCGTAGGTGTGTCATAGTGAAAACTCGCAAAACCACCAGCATGTGAAAGATGCAGAATGGAGACATGTATTTTTTCCATCTTGCACATTACCTTGTTTGCTTACACGCATGTCGCTTCTTGAGTCGATTACGAATATCTCGCGCCTATTGACGCGTTAGTAACGCTCAAGACATATCGCAACAAACATTTACCAGCGAATTATAAATCCCCTGCCTTCTATGAAGTGAGTTTAAGCTTCACGTGGTGTAACTATCGATAATCGGAATGCAAAAGTGATTCTGACAAGCGAACAAATGCACATTATAAGCTCAGGAATTACGATTCTTCGATAAGCTAAAACGTCTCGCTTGGTTGCAAGTGTGTGAAAACAATAGTTTATTTATCACACGTAAGTCGATTCTATAAAAAAAAAACTTTAAAATATCGGTACAATTTAAATCATTGCTTTTTCTTTTTCCACCCTCTTTTTCAATATAAAAAGTACAACTTTAATTCCTGAAATGCGAAATCTGGGGCGGACTTGTCGATCCGTGAAGCAAGTTTGACGGATTGAAGCGTGATTAAAGTGGGTGCGTATACGCCGCTTATTTATTTTAATGAGATCTTCTCTCGTGACTTTCCTGCACCACTTGCACAAACGCGCTCACGCACTTTTCGCGTTTGCATCGCAACTTTCTCCCTCCCACCCTCAGCGAGTTTCTTTTTATCTTCCTTCAAGCTTTTGCAACTGGAAGCCGACGTCGTCCGATGAAAATCCTACTTTTTCAACCCCTTGTGCGTAAGGGAGGTGCTTTATACCTGCCTGTCTACGCATATAAGTGCACGGAGCCAAGTATGTAGGAGCGAGAAAAAAAAGGGGGTAGCTAGGCTACAAGATCGATGCACCAGAGTGCACCGCCCTGGTGAGAGTGTAAGTCGCAATACAACTCGCGCGCACATTCTACGCATCTTTGCATGCATATGTACCCACATATGTGCAGTGTGCACCCTCTTTCATCCCCCTCAACCCTCTTCACGTTGTGCCTACATCTCTCATATTCGTCCGTCTCTTCTCCCACCTTCGTGTTTTTTTTTCCTTTCTAGATAAAAGTAGAGAAATCCAGAGCAAATTCTTGCAGCTGTTTTTATTCGCTTTTTGCACGTTCCATAATTTTGTATACAGTGGTGTAAAAAGACAATCTACACAGAAAAAAAAAAGTTTTAAATTAAGCCTGAAAGGACTAGTTTGTGTTACATTTTAAGCCAGTTTGTTTTATTTTAAGCCAGTTTTTAGGCTTAAATTTAGTTTTAAGCTCAAATACTGGCTTAAAGTGAAACAAAATAGCTTAAAATGTAACACAAACTAGTCCTTTCGGGCTTGATTTAAAACTTTTTTTTTTCTGTGTATTTCTCTTTGTTTATTCTCTATTCTTCTTATTTCTTTATTCTTTACATGTGTGAAATATGGTCGAACTTTTTGGGGGAGGCGTCACGTCTCGGACTGCTAATTAATAATCAATCAACTACGAGTAAATAATATTTAGATTTAGAATTAATCTTACAATTAGAAAGATGAAATTTTATTGAATTTATACTTTCTTAAATTTTTATTATTAAATATATACTCTTTACGCTTTGTAAAATATTTTTTTTAATATCTCAGATACTACGGAGGGATTATTCTACCTAGCAACCCCTTGCCTACGTTTTTCGCACTTTTGCGATCCCTACCCTACCCCAAGAATAACCCTACTGCACTATGGTACGATCCATATCTAGGAGGAGACCAGCAGCTAAGCTCCAACCGTGGCTCCAACACACATTAAGCTCGTCGGTGAGCTAACGAAGCTACCCCTCACCCCCGAGGCCCTTGGAGGTTCTCTTCTTAGCCAGGGGAGTGTATAGTGAGTACACACGTATGTAGTGCAACGCTGCAGTGAAGCACCATCGGAAAAGTATGTGTGCAATGCGTGAATTGCACCCCTTCACGCACCGAGGAAAAGGGTCGCTGGGTGGTCTAGATTTTTTTTAAGTACCTATAGCTTGAGGGAGTAAAACCACGTCGCCGAGTTGTAATCGAGATATATCCGTATGGGTGGTGCCACTAGAATCTAGATACTCAAAATAGACGAGGCGTGATATAAAAAGTTTTCCACTTTGTTCAGCGAAAAAAATCAGTCTCAAGTCAACGTACCCGCGTTTAATGCGAGGGAAATTACTAACCGTAAAGAACAATCTAGGAATTTTCTGCAATTTCTCCGTTTATAGACTCTTGACTTGTGTAGTAGATTAATAATATTTTTAAAAGCACACACGATTTTATAAATGTGCTTTAACTTTTCAAGTATGCTTTCCTCAATGATATCATCTTGTGAAAATAATTTTTTAAGTACCAGTGCCAGGATTATGATGGAATATAAAAACAGATATTATAGAAATTTATTCTTGTCGACTGTGTGTTCTTACTTGAAAGAGAGAAAAACTTCTTTTCCCAAACTGTCACCTCATCGTTAGGAAAACATGGAGAAAGAATGGTGTAATATATTCCAATTATTATCCAACAAGGTAGTGAATTCACCTAAGAAGGATATCTTTAGATCAGTAGCGTCGCCTTGATAGACAGGCTAGAACACCTCTTGAATGTGAGTTGCTCTGTGCACCTCCTGTATTCCAATTTATTGCTTTCAATAGGTAAATGTCGCCAACTCTAATGCAAATCCGACCTAAGAACGCCTTAGACGTGTATCAGCGAAAGAAGATTTTAGAAATTCTATTTCGCTCAAACTTTATCCGCAAAATGAATCAATCCTCTGTGTACAGATAATTCGATTTCCCACTTAAGGTTGTATGGATACTTGTAGCACATATTTATTCTGCTGCTTGAATTGTAAAAAAGATTAAATTTATCACTTTAAAAGTACTAATTTCTTCTACTGCAAAGAAATTTATCATTCCAAAATAGGATTAACCCAATTTTGAGATTCTTATAGGAATAAATTACAGTTTATATAGAATAATAGATTGCAGTGAATACAAGACATTACAGTTGAAAAAAAGTCATCTCTGAATCCGCTCTGCATATTTTTTGTCTAGTGTAATATATTGTACAGCTCCACGGTGGTGGTCACGAATTTTATTGCTCGATTGAGACGCCCCTGGACACTGAGGTACGTCGAACTTAAATCCGGCAATAATTTTCCTTATCCTGTTTTCTTGTCAAGACGCCAGGGAACAGTTCCTGGAACGACATGTGCAAGTAGAATGGAACAGAAGGAAGAGATGGACCAGACGAATCGGCGACCAGTGGTCCAACTTCTTGTATTTGCTTATTTATATGCTTACACACTGGCGCCACGGTACCGATTTAAAAGAAGGAGTGTGGAATTTGAACGAGTTTTAAATTTAAATCATTTACTTATCCCACCACAAGATTCACAAATTTCAAGAACTATAAATATAAACAAATCAATCGTGCCTCTATAGAGTCGCATGAGCAACAAAAATTCAACACGGTTTATTGCTGAAAATAAAAAAAAATATTTCTCTTGATATGTTGAGTAAGCTAAAGTAGAGGAAAATGAAAAAGCAGGAAAGATATTTCCGTTTCTCATACAGTGTCTTATATATACATTTCCACAATGGTGACGACAACCATGACGATGAGGAAAGGAGGTGAATAAAGAGGGAGGTACTCGAGTAGGGAGGTTGACAACTACCATCCTTATTCCGTATTCGGATGCGCATTCAATTAACATACAGTTACTATCCATTCTAAGAACCCCCCTTTTTTTGGGTACTTCTGTATTCGTGACCGAATGCATGAGTAAGTGCACACAAGCACTGTACATATATTTTATATATAAAAATTTTAATTCTAATTCAATGAAATTAAACATAATCTTTGATCTCGAAACTTGTCTAAATTCAGACAAAACATTCTTTACTTTTTATACTTATTAATTTAATCAATTATTTATGTAAAATTTGGCATTCATTGGCTACTTTTTGACGAAATGAAAGTAAAGTAAATTTCTAAAAGAAAATAATTTTTTTCTGTTTCAGGTAAGTGCATCCAGCTATTATCTGATGTTGTCTTCCTAATGGTAAAGTATTAAGAAAATGAAATTCAATTATCCAGTCGTCAATCAGAGTAAAATGTCTGAGAAGCAATAAGACACGAAATTCAAAACAAAGTCGTAAAGTGAGAAGGAGGGATTTTGTCTGGTAGAATTTTACGGTATTCGAAACCGGTAATCCCTGTCTTTATCGACTTTCATTCTAATAATCGTTGCGGATAACTTTGGACGGACCTCGTTCTCTCAAAACCTCTTCAACATCCTCTAAATTTGATTACTCGCGTAAGAGAGTCTTCGCTGGTTTACCAGGAGACCTTAAAATTGGGATTTGTCTTGAGGATTAAAGAAATCCTTTCAGATTGTTTCGTTTACTGCCTCCTTATAAAATGATCTACTTTTTACTTGTATTTACTTAGATTTTATTCGCATAAAAAAGATTGCTTCAAAAAGCCAAATTGGTTTCCTTTTGAGAAGAGTAAAACACGACAATTGGGGAACGAAAAACGAGGGTAATGAGACGTTTGGGTAGGAATGTGTAAGTTGTGATACAGAAGTCCGGTAACGCATTGTCGTACGTCCGTCGGCGCGCTTACCCGAAAAGCACCTGCATATATACGCGTATACGAGGACACTAAATTAAGGTAAAAGAAAAAGTCAGAAAGTAAGAAGAGAGAAGGTTGAAGAGGCTGGAGCAATGCGCATGCATAGCTACGTCGACACGCATCGATCAATCATTCGCTAATTATGCCCGCGATTTCTTTCTTTCGGGGATCGTCGGCCATCGACCTGGCCAGCGGAAATTCATGCTCCGTTGTCCTCTGTGTCTTCCTTGTCTCTAAAAAAGAAACATGCTCACAAACATACACGTGAGAAACTATATTCTTACATCTGCAAATCTACCATCAGAATATTTCATTCGAGCAATTTAAGCATGAAAGATTGAGAAAACTGTTTTCTTTTACCACAAAGTTTTGTTTAAATCCACATATTATATTTATTTGGTTCAACGCACCTTTATTTCAAAAAACATTAAAATCTCTTGAAATCATCAAAGCAGTTTTTATGACAGAACGGGTTTTTCAGATTAAATTCAAATTATTGAAGATTAAGATATTTTAGCATAAGCGCACGAATGAAATACTAGTTTAAATAAAAAATTTCTTTAAAACGAATAAATGAATTTTAAAAGGCTTGAAACGACGAATTTTTTTTTGTCTTCGATGGGCCGTCGTTCCACTGATCCACAGTAGTGTGAGTGACCGTTTGATAAACCGTGTCTACATGACACCAGCTATTTGCTTAATCTGGCTTGACAGGGGATTGACATGGTGTTGTGACGGAATGGAGCGTCAGACTTTCCGCCTTGAACCCTCACTCATAAAAGCCGATCTATTTCTTATAATAGACTAGCCAATTTTGTATTCCGCGTAGCAGGTACCAGTTCGATGGTCAAATACCCGTTCAAATTTGCCATCAACACGCCAATCCTGACACTTATACTGGCAGGGGCGTGCCGCATTCGATGGAAGCTCTTAAAATATCCCAAAATCCAGATAAGAATCACCGCTCGTTTCTCCGCATTGTGGTCGTTTAGTCGAGCGTGCGTAATTCTCCGTCCTGTGAATTTTTAGGGTGCCCTGTCTAAGCGAAGAAGACGTTGTACTTTTTTTAAACTGTTTTCAATTAAGCAAAAATCGGCGAAGGACGCATACTTCATCCCACCTAACTTTTTCTCCTTCTCAAATGAATCAACTAAGTTGGCATTCTGGAAACCTCATGATTTAGAGTGCCTCTCTTCCCAGAAAACAATGTGTGGAACTAATTAAAATTTGAAGCAATGTGGCTGCTAATTAACAAGATTACTATTACATACTAGTAAATTTTAAATATTTCCCGCGTCGATTTTTAGCACAACAGTTGGTCCAAAGTGCGTTGTATACCTATTTATTAATTGGTAGACCGCGAACGCCAAATGAAAGTACAAGATTTGTCTTAGCGTTTAATGTTTTTTACAATCAATGCGATAGAAATGATGAATTAAGTTCGAGTGTATCACCCGGTACAATCGCTCAATTAAAGCAGGCATCCGGTTCGTAGTAGCCCGCGTGTCCGTATAAGTCGCGAAATGTTTTTTATCCGCAGGGACGATTTGGCGCTAAGCAAAAGAAGTTGGATGCATCGATCGATCTGCAAATGTATCTGGATCGGGATACCGAACCCGGTTCGACGGCCTCTATTTCTTATAGTCGGTATACGTTTTCAAGGGTCGTTAATTAATTAAGGACGTCAGAATCCATCCAGCAGGATCCTGACCTGCTAACCGGCGTTCCATCCGAACGAGTTGAGCTATATAGGCTGTGCAACCACGCACGGTGTGCTAATTCGATTAAATGGTTAATTGCTTAATTTCGTTTAATGCCGCTCCGATCCGGTCCGTTGGCTCCTTCCTGATCACCCGTCCGACCGCCGGACCTCTGCGTCTTCCTCCAATTTTATGTCCCCTTCCCACAATTTTATGTCCTCTTTCCATCTTTCAAGGACTTGGAAATTTGATTCAAAATCTTCCTGATACTTTCTCAACCAGGGATATCAATATTTTTACGAGTTTCGGAATTTCATTGGCGAAAATTTATTTAATTCATTATATTTTCATACTCTCAGATGAATTCTTGGGTTGAATCTGTAACAAATTATAAAGTTAGGAATTTTCAAAATAAGCCCCGTGTGTAGCAACAATTGACAGAGCTTACTGAAGATATTAATTTTATTTTAACATATTGTGACACTACTAAGAGAAAGTGAAATGTCAAGGAGTTTTTGAAGAATGATTGTACTAACCATACATATTTGCCCATCCACCTCCTGCTATTTAACATTATAACCCATTAGTAATAATTCATCATCATCACAGCTATCTTGATTAACTTTCATGTCATTATCGACTCCAATTATCAGAACGTGTTTTAATAAACCTTTATTAATGTTACCTTCGCATCAGATATCCTGTAGCCACGCTACTGTTCTAGGTACAGAGTCCACCACCCTGAATCAAATACGTTTCAAAGGGCATCACTTTTTGCTTTCTACATTCCAATAGGTCGTGATAACGAAAAAGGAAAAAAGCAGATCGTGTTAAATTCGCAGCTGGATATCACTCAGTTTTTTCGCTCTTCAAGGCCAACCAGCAGCTACAGTAGTCGATCTTTAGATGATGGATCCCATTGCAAGATCCCATGGAGATAGAAACCTAGTCAGACTAGGATAGAGACAGAATGTTTATTGCTACCGTTAATTGCTTCCTCCGCGGTCATTATCGTCACGGTTAGCTCGGTCATTTCTCTGGATAATGTAATACATATTACTTATGACTTGCGCAATGATACTCGCAAATAAAACACGCGATATCGACACGGATACAAGAGTTGATTCAAGTGAAATGTGCCAGTAATGAGTATTCGAAAGGCCTTCATATCATTCAAACGACTGTAGATTAATATGGGATTTAATTTATTTACGACACTTTTACTGATTGATCGGTAAAGCAATTTAGAGATAAAACCGAATATGGAAGCCCCAAGAGAGTAAATATGAATTTATTTTAATTTGTCAGGTATGGAATGCACATAATATATTTAAATACCAGCAGTGGATTAATTAAACTCTTAATGGCGGGCTATTTATTATCCACATTAGCATTATGAAGTCCATTATTGCTCTCAATGAATGCACAATAATCTCATTTAGTATGGACATTTGCACAATTCGTGTTCAATTTGTCACAATATTTTCAGCCATAGATTTCAAGTCCTCTAATCATCTATTCAAGAATCATCTATTTAAACAGAGCTGACATGAACATCTCTGTATATTTTGTTACTTAATATGTTTACGTTATAGAAATTATTTTGTGACTCAATATCACACGCCACAAACCACGAATATCCAAAAAGCTATTATGAAATAAAAAGAGGTCTCTCCCTCTTTGTGAGGGAGTATTTTCAGAAAAGTAAAACACATGTATTGGGATTGTTGGTCTATGTATGAGATCATCTAGGACACATCGTGTGCCGAACGAGACTGGATGTTTGTTTAGCTGTCTCAGTTCCTCTTTAGTGCCCATCTACCTGCTCGTTTGTCTCCTCATGTTTGGCCTGAAACGTGTATTAGACAAACAGCATTAATACACTATCCGTCGCTGTCAACACATTAACTCTACCTCGGATCGTGAGACAGGCATGACGTAATTTTCGTCTTGTTTTCTTATCGCGCCAGAGATAGCCAATGTCGCGGCTTTTACACGGTGTAATGGTCTGGCTCAAAGAAGAGGCGATGCTACAGCTACAGGAAACTCACTCTAGTTACTTATCTCGCCCGATGTCGACTCCACCGATATTTGGGAATAATTTATGACTCTTGAAAAAAAAAATCAATTTGGGTAGGAAAGGCGGCTTTTGTAGCATGTAGCAGTAATCTGAAATGCCACTTTCTGTACTAATTGGAAGGTTTATTTAAATAATTCCAAGACATTGTATACTGTTCAAGTTTTTTGGAATTTATCCACAAGAATTTTTAACTTTGCTACATTGGTGTTGTGCTCTATTGTTGCTATAATATTCGAGTTTGTTGGTTCAGTTTGATCTACATTTAGAGTTTTTAGAGGGTCAGGAAGAAGTAGGGTTCGAATTCAGCTGTCTCAAATTACATCATGTCACCTCCTCTTGCCTCGCATAGTCCCAAAACATCGCCCAAAACTCGGAAGAGAACACGAATGTTAACATCTTGTCGCTGAAATCCCCAACCTACCCAAAACCACACCACCAATATTAGGTACGATAAAACGCCGTGTCTTATCGACAAACAAAAATCTTTAAGAAATTTTTACACTTTCCTCAAGTTCCTACTAAATACACTTACAGAAACCAAGAAAATATGATATTCAAAAATTCATCACGCGGAAATATGATATATTTAGACTTAGGAAGAGGAAGTCAATAATGTTCCTAATCCCGACGAATTTGTATTCAGTTGATGCAAATACAACCGCAAATAATAGCAAACCGATGAAACTTTAAGCGCCTAAGCGCCTTTGCAAATGAACCGTAGCATAACAATAGACGGCGTGCTCGGTATGAAGTGGTGTATGTACATGGGGCAAGCTTCAGGGTATGCTTTCGCGCGTTTATCGTGGATTATATTTTTATTGCCGTCTATGTGGGTACCTGGATTAGAGAGGACGTGTGCGCAGCTGAGGTTCCTCGAGAACCAGCGGTCTCTCGTAAAGGGCGACCCTTCCCCATTGGAGATAAATAGAGTTGCCAGAGCTTCATCTTCTCAATGGTGTCTATATCGAAGACACCGTGGGCCATGAAACTTTTCATAGTCACGTGTTTACGATCAATTTCTACTAAGACGCACCTGCCAACTTCCCTTTTACGATTGCTACGGTGATCGATGATTAATATACAAAAGAATGAGCAAAAACACTAATATTTGCATATTCATTCAAATTTTAACGAAATTCAACTACAAAATAATATGTATCTGAAATTTAGTGATTTGTTCCGGCGTAACTGAATGTGTAGTCGAGTCATTGTCCCGTGTATATTAGAAAGCCGAAGGTGATTGTATAGTTATGTGTTCCGATACAGCGACATTTAATGTGGATATATGCCTATACCGACAGTGTAGCAGAGCAACTTACCAACCTTCTGTGTACATGCGTACATTTATTATCCTAACGTGTCGGTGTGGGGGAATAAATAGTTGTAAACGCGGGCGCGAAAGGTCTCGCTGCTGATATACCCAGGTTCCCTTTGTTTCCTCGTTCGCGATTATGCGCTGGGAAACTGCTTTACGTACTACATGCGTACATACAAATGCGTACGACTGAACCTCGAAGCGCGACGCGAGTGCGATAACACACCACAGCTACCAAAACGATAAACGTAATGCAACTGCGATGAATTCAACTGGTAGGCTTATCGCCGGCCATTGGTCAATTCACCGTGCTCGGCACTCGTGGGCGACAAGAAAAAACAATCACCTAGAAATGTTTGACAAAACGATTGCTCCACATTTCACCAGCAATGTGCGGTTGCCACGCTTTCGTGTCTCTTGATACGAATTTCAAACATGTGGGCAGAAAAGACAAGAAGTTGTTTGCTGCTGGAAAAAATATATTCCTTATGCTCTTACAGGATTTCTATCGGAGTATATGTATCGAAATTCAAAGTCATGCATTCATCACAAAAATACCTGAGGGGAATTTTTGAGCTATAATGACTTGGACCCAAATTCGACCAATTAAGGTGGCTTGAAAAATTGAACGAGTAAACTTGCATCACCTTTCGAAATGGATTGAAGTGGCAAAGGTGATAAATTAAATTACTGGTATTTTTGAACAAGAGGAGGAAGAGGAGGAGGAGGAGGTGGTCCAGAAAGAGCAGCCCCTGGCGAAAGACTTGCACGGGTCGTGTTACAATGCCAATGCAGACACAGCGTTGCTTTATCACTTTCTTGAATCTCGATTCGTTCAGCGGTCTGTCCGTTCGTCAGTTACTTTGTAAGCTCGTACGTACCACTTTCTGGTGCTTGTATATACGAGCTCGAACGTGCCCAGTGCCCACATAACCGCCAATTGTATATATCAGACCGATTTCAGAGGCGCGGATCTTGAAGTGCCTGTGAGTGCAAGTAGCGTTATCCTCCTTCTTGCTTCCAATTGTCTACTGTTTGTCTCTTTCTCTCTCGCACTTTAAACACCTGATCTTGAATCGCGGAGGACGAGGGCTGGCTTGACGTTGCACACAATGGTAGTGAGAGTCGCCTACATTATTCCTTCAGCCCTCCGCCCTCGATAACTCCTGCCGCAGAGATCCAACGCTTTCGAATGGTGTCGAAAATCCGCTGCGACACGTGTCGAGAAGAAAAATTAGTTCCAAGGGAACAAGAAGGATGTTCCTTGTCTTCACTGTTGCCGAAGTTAAGTATAGCAGTTGCGATTACTAAAGTTGATAAAACTAATAATACTAATAATAGTAGTAATCTCAACCGCGATGCATTCAAGGAAACATACTGGCAGTTGTGCATGATAATTATTATGCGGAGAAATCAGTCTTGCATAAAACGTTAAAAATACTCGGAGGAAGCCTCTGTCATCTGAATTTTATGCATATAGGGAATTTAAAGAAATTTTTCGCTTTGAAATGGCGTATTTATTCAAATTCGAAGAATTTCCTCCTTGCCATATTCGCTTACATGTAGGTACAAATAAAATGTACAAATTAACCCTCCCGTAATACGCGACGTTCCTTTCCTTTGTCTGCCTTAATTAACTTTTACTCAGCCACAGAGTAGAAGTGTTGAATGCCGGGAAATTTGAATATCAGCCGGAAGTTAGTATCGCTTCATGCAACATCGAAAGCGCAACACTGCAGTACTGCATATCCATTGCCCGGAAAGAGTGAAAACGTTACTCTTTTCACGATTAAACAATTTCCTTTCACTCTGCGTGTCTGGTTACCGAACCTTCAGCACGAAACTCTGTGAAAACAGGTCACGTTCCTCTTTACGAGATGCTCGTGATATTTGCTCACCACAAAAAAAATTGCGCGGGATACCAGTCGCGCTCGATTGACTTTTTATCGCAGCTCGAGAAAACTCTTCAAGGATAATTTTCATCCTTTTTTTTCTCTCGTGTAAATAGTTATAGTTTTCTCAGGCTAATTCTATTCATTAATCAGATTTACATAATTGAAGTTTGGAACAAAATGAGTCTACTTTTCACTTACTTTACGTACCCTGTTTATATTTCAGTTTACAGCCAGAGGTAATTGTTTGCGAATTTTACAACGTATAATAAAAACACAGTCCATCAATATGCAAATTGGTTTGCAGGTGTTAAATGAACGCTGAACTCGATGTAGTAAAATATTAAAGCCCTAATCGTTATTATAAACATCATACATTGTGTGCGTTCAGGAAGCACCAATTTTTTAGCTACTTCAGAAATCGCGAAGAATGATTAACATTTCGCAAACTTCTTGTCAGGTCCATTGGGAAACACTGTGTTCAGAATTCGAGGCAGTAACTATCCCGTGCAGAAATCTTGATGTGGGCCTAGTAGGGTTCTGGTCAGTTTCCCCTACTTCTGGTGTGGTTCTGGTCAGTAAAACTGGTTAGAACCCGGCAAGGGTGTAACGGTTGGACTCGCGAATACCCTATATAGGGGAAACTAATCAGGGCCTTGTCAGTTTTTCTAGTGAATGTCTTTTTAAAAAAAACTATAATAGGGTTAAAATTATAAATAAAAATTACCTGCTTTTATGAAAATGTAATTTTATTATGTCAAAACATAGCAAAGAACATAAGAAACAATACAATGAAATAAATCAATCATATTTATATATTTGCTTTCGCAATGAAACAGAAAACTATTTATATATTTAAATGGATAATTTAATATTTAAATGTAATATTTAAATCTAAATATTTTCAATTCGGAATAATC
>UCOK01019364.1:3453-22518 GCA_900474325.1 Synergus umbraculus
CGATGAAAACTACTTGAATTTTGTAGAAACCCGTATAATCAAGATATAAGTACACTCCAAGCTCCGATTAGCGGCCAGTTCGGTTGTTCGGCTGCTAACAAGAGCGTATTGGAAACAATGGAAATGTTACCACGTTTCCATTACTGCTGAGTTCGAGGCGTCTCTTTTCTCGCCCCACCTAATCCCTTACTAACTATATATACTACCGCCAATTTTACGGAACCACTAACAAGAGTGTCACTAATCAGAGCTTGGAGTGTAATTACAAATACTTAGATATTTTTGAAATTCTTTCTGAACACTTCAAAATTTTGCAAAATTCCTTTAAATCCCTCGAAATCATTTGGAGTCCCTAAAAAACAGTTATAAATATAATATTTTTTTTATATTAAATTCTTATAAAACATTTAAAATTTGAAGCATTTATTTTCTTCTCTTTGATTAGATTCAAAAGCAAAAGCGAAGCTAAACGAAAGTTTCTTCACTGATGAAGTCGAAAGTGCAAATGACAGTGGCTGTGCTAAGAGACAAAAACAGAGTCGAAAAGATAGGGCAGTGAAGGATAATAATAATTCTACCGATACCGACACCAATGAAGATTCCCAAGCTAATAAGTACAAATCTTTAAAGAAAGACCTTCCTGCACTTCCAAAAAAATCGTTTATTTCAAGAAAGCCACAAGTAACCAATATCGAAATATTAAAGTCTGCTCCAGTTCAAGATCCAAACTTTTTAAAATTTCAAAGCAAAGCTAAAGTTCAAAAAACTTGTGAAAAAGAATCTAATTCATTTCAGCCAAATTACGGGTTCGAAAATGCTCAAACAAGGTATCCATAGTTATTTTTTTTATTCGAATTTTTATATAGAAGGAATGTATGTGTAATGTTAACAACTTCGACTAGGATTTGAGTATACCAAATAGCAAAAGCTTTTAAATCATAAGTAATATAGTTTTCCAAATTGAAATTTTACATTTTATTTCTTTTTATAGCAGTCAACTTTACTAGAATAATAAAATTTAATAAATAATCTTTCAGTGCAACAAATGATATACCTTATCCGCTCAAAACTATCAAAACTACTCACGATAACAAGTTATCCTTATTTTCTCATTTGGAAGGATTTCCTCAAACATCAAAAAATTCAGAATCTCTTTTTCGAATAACGAATTTGCAAGAAGATCTTCTAGAGCAAATACCACAATCTCAGGAGAACATAAATCCAATTTTGACTGTATGGTACGAATACATATTGTAATAATTGAAGTTCCTTAACTGCCATGAATCTTTAAAATCGTTTAAAATCATAGTTCCTAAAATAATTAAAATGCTTTAAAGTTTCTAAAAACTATTAAAATACCTAAAAATTCTTTAAAAAGAATTTCAAAATTTCTATAAACCTCTTGAAATTCCTTAAAAACCCACATTTTAAATTCTTTAAAACCTCTTCAAAGTCGTAAATGATCCAAAAAATCTTTTCAAAGTTTTAAAAATCTTTTACCAGTTCCCTTCAAATTTCATTAAAAATATATATTATCTCAGTTTACATCGATACATTTTAGCAATTCTAAGAATGGAAGAAAGCGATCCCATCAGGATGAGCTATCACCTAACCGTGAATTACATAGGAATCAAAGTATCATACCTAATCAGATAGGTAAATATTTTCTGAAATCTATATACAATTTTTTTTTCAAATATATGTGTTTAACATAAACTTTAACGCTCGGATAAAGTTATCAATATTCCGCTTTATCTTTTAGAAAACTCTAGTCTCACTCGTCTTCAATTTTATTAATAATTTTCTGTTTTTTCGTAACGAATGGTAATAAGAAAATCAAGTTCATTAAATTTTTGTTTATTATATATCACAAGAGCGTATATACGAAATTTTTATAAGAAAGTTTAATAGATTTAAAAAAAGTCTTATAGTATTTTAAAGTATATCAAATGTACTTTATAGTTCTTACACTGTGTGACAGTGATTTGTCACTTTTAGCACAAGTTGTAGATCTAGGAATACTGAGAAAAATAGTATAGGAGAAATTTCCCATACACCACCAAAATCTCATTTTATGGCCAAAAAACTGTTTTTGGGTAGATACATCTGAACAATCATTCATAAATTCGGTAATTTTTATCCGGTTTATAAATTTTTTTTAGTTTGAAGTGGGTAAAAAGCAGACCTTTCTGACCATATATAACTCATTTCATTGAAATAAAAAGTAACGAGACTGCAATTATGATGGTCTTATGCACGCGTGACGTTGTAGCTCGAATTTTCCCATGTTTAGGAAGGTTGTGTGGTTTTAAACCATATCATCCACCTCTTAAGCGTCTACTGTAGCTACACGGAAAGAAATTTTGTACAACAGCGACACCTATAGGTAGTGCTGTATAGTACGCGCTATATGTTTGTTGACGATTGTTCTCCCAATTACGGCAAGCTGATAGCCTGGTAGGGTACGCTGCGTGCCCTAGCCCTAGCCTAGCAGCGTGCCTTAATCGGGAGAACAGTCCTCAACAAACATAGGGCGTACTACAGCACTACTTATAGGTGTCGCTGCTCTACGTAAATCGTAAGAAATTTTTGGACCTTTCAGGCGAGAATACAAAAATACGATCTTGAAACATTTCCAATGCACGCATCCAGCCGTGTGTATTCTCTTGTGATACAAACAGTAAAGAAATTATTTATAACTGGTATGAATTCGAGCACAGGAGCACAAAATGAACGCTTTATCCTAAAAATTACCGTTTATTAAGTTCTTTTCCAATTACTTTGACTTAGGTTACACGCCTTTTGAGGAGTTAATATTAAAAAAAATAAATGAGATTAAACAAGACATAAAGAAACTCAGTTCTAAAATTGACGGTATCAACGTTCAAACGGGTAATGGGTCATCACAATTTTTCCATTCAGAGGAATGCCCGTCCCTACCAGTACAAAACGAACAGGAGCTAGATAATCTGGAACAGAAGCTTAAAGACAAAAATTTCTTCAACAAAATGGTACATTTTTTATTGGTTCACCTATTTTTCTTAATCAATAGGATAAGGCTGGCGTCCCATGATTGCGTTTTGCGTTGCATCATAATGAGAGAGAAAAAGATAGAAGTATACTTTTTTCTCAATTACTCTCAGTATGACACAACGCAAAACGCAAACATGGGACGCCAGCCTTAGTGTTTCAGATTTTGGCACCAGATGGTGGCATTTATTCTTTAATCTATTTTTAAAAATTTTTCCAAATGGAATATTTTTTATTAAAAAATAGAGTTCCGAAGAAATAAAAGTGTTAAAAAAATTCAAAGAATGTCTAAAAAATAAAATTTTAAATATCTCTTGTGCATTTATATTCCATTAACCCTACTAAACTACTACGTGTAGCATTTATTAGCAAAATTTATTTATTAAATAATACATAAACATTAAAGAGGTGAATAAGATAAACTCAAGGGTATTCACTTTTGTATTTTTCTGGCTCACGCGCTAGCTCACACCCGCTCACGCCTCAACAAACGCATAAAAAAAACGAAACTAACAATATTTTCTACTTCTATGAAGAGCATCATTCAGATTCCACTATTACTAATAGAGCATACGTTTTAGTTTGCAAGAACTACCAGGTGTGCCTTATTTGAGCCCTTTACCATATTAGAGACATCTCCTCTATCATTAACGTTAAATTAAGGGATTTTCCATTATTACAATATATTATCACTATTATTACTCTTGATGGAAATTTACAGAAAATTGCATGCAAAAATATTGGAGGCAGGGATGATCATGATGTTATCACCAATATTTTAAAAAAACTTTTAAGCAATCAAGTTGCAACAAAATTGAGTTGGTCTGCCAGAAAGAAGGGGCAAAATAAACTCCCATTTAAAGACATGCACACTTACAGATTACTTATTGGTAAGCATTTTCTATTATATTAGATTTAAACAAAATTACTAGATGAAGCGTCAGTTGTCAGAATCTACTAAGCGTGCCAAATAACAGCTTATAGATACATCAGGTTTCCAATCAACTCTCTGAAAGGATATACTTAGATTTCATTTGTTGAGATATCGTCAGCTTCGATGATCCTAAAACTTCTGATTCTAAAACATATAGCAGTTTTTGAATTCTGCATTCTAAATCTTGAGAATGTTTTCAACGTATCCACCTTGCAACATACCAATAAATCGTTCTTTCTAACTAATCTCCATTCCAAGGCAAGAATTTACCTTACCTAAGTATTTAACTGGAAATCGAAAATTTAAAAATCGCTACACTGTGAAGATCCTATGAATATCTACTAACAGAGAATCAACATATATCGTCAATATACACCGCAACAATCATGAGTTTGCCTTCTTGATTGTTAACGTAGATACACGATGTCTTTACTCAGAAGCTTCAAGCCAATTTTTTGAGTTTTTTGTGTCATTGCCTTACAGCCTGTTTGAGGTCATCATCGCCTTACATCGCCTTTTTCATTACATAGACTTTATTTTTCCGTTAGAGATCTACCAGCATTCTTGACGCTAATCCTGCTTTGAAACCACCTAACTCCTTCTTCATGGCGATATCGTTGTCAATACCAATAGCTAGAAAGAACCTCATTGAATCCTTTCGTAGAGGACTAATCGAATTATTCGTCGCCCCAAAATTCCTTCGATATTAAACTTGTTTCTCAGCACAAATCTGTACACACACTTCATTGTTCCCGTTGATCGCAATCATCCACACATGTCTTTATTGAAAAGTGCTTTGAATTATAATGTAGAATATCATTTTTGCATTCTTGAGCTTCACTTACACTTCCTTGAACAGAATCGATTCTCATTGGAGCAAAAAATTTGAAATGAATCAATTCGAGCAGTTTTATGCTCTGTGATTCTGATTTCTTTCAAAAAGGTGTCGCACTTTTGCGACACATTTAATTTTATACATTTTTTTATGGCCAGCTACGTATTCAGAAAACGTGATCTAGTAAAAAATCATCTTCTACTTTAAAAAGTACTTTTTCGTGCAGATTGTAAAATAATGTGTATAAAGAGTTCACTGTAAAAAAAGTTGTATTATGATATGAAGTTGTAAGAAGGAAAACAAAATAATCGCGCACGTACAGTGCGTCTTGGATTGCTAATCATAGTAAATAACGTAATCTTTACGTTCTAGCTAGTGTCCGTGCGCACAATGAGAAAGTCAGCGGTTATGAAATTCAAAAAAATACCTCCAATTGGTTAGCCCAAGGACCCAATCGTTTAAAAGGAGAATTGTAAGTTTTTAAACATAAATTTGGACGTTGATATGAAAAGAGTCATAATAGCCGACACTAAGTATTCTTTGTAATATTAGCTATCGTTTGACGTAAGATTTTGTTGATTGGATGCCACGCTAATAAGTTATGAATTTTTAAACTCCAAATTTCGATAAAAATGAGATTTTTTTTCAAACTAGTATACACAAATTTTTTTTTCAATTTCCCTACGTCACGCGATAGCTAATATTACAAAGAATACTTGTAAATTTGAACAAAATCGGTTTAGGGGATCTTGAGATATCGTGAACACTAATTTAAAAAAATTAGTTTCGTAAAAAACGCATATCTCCGTCATTTTTTAATTTTTTTTATTCGCTATTTCAAATTATTCATAAAACTACTATGTAAATGTGCAAAATAACAATTATTTTATATACTTAATAACTGCGTCCAAAAAAATTTTTATTTTCATACCTATTTTTCCGAGCGTAAGGGTGGTGCAACCCCTTAAGTAATACAATATTAGCGAAATTAACAATGTCATTTTTCTCTTTAAGGAATAAGAAGTCTGGTCCATTTTTGGAATTAGGCGAAGACGATAGTGTCGATGGAGAAGACAATTACATAATTGAAAATTAATTTTTATGTTTTTGTGTTGTGTTTAATTACAGCTTAAAATTAATTTTATATTTTTAGTGACATTATTTATTATCATATTATGATTTAGCAAAATAAAAGAAATATTGCCATGCAACATTCAAGACACTTTTATGTTGCTTAAAATATCTTGCAACTCAATATTTCGACAATATTTCCATGCAAAGTTGTAGCCACTTTCATTTTGCAAAAAAAATATCTTGCAATTAAATATTAAGACAATATTGCTATACAACTTTCGAACCACTTTCATTTTGCAAAAAAATATATATTGCAAAGAAATATTTAGACAATGTTGCCTTGAAATGTTCGAACAGCTTTCAAAGAAATATTCAACCAATATTGATCCACAATATTGCAAAGTGCGGACATTTCCTAATTGCAGACATATTGATGCAATATTGCATGCAATATTCCCAATCTTGCAAAGGAATATTGCTGCAATATTAAGGGAATATTTCGTGTTATGGGGGAATTCCCGTCCTATAAACTTATCGATTCGCCAGTGTTGGACAGGCGAAAATATACCAAGAATTTGAAAGAAAGTCAAGAAAATAAATTAAAAAACTTAATTAGTTAAGAAATAATACCTGTTCTGTTTTTCTCCATACTTTCATAGTTTCCGTTATTTTTACAGATATGGTACGACCGTAAAATTTTTTTTTCGGCTTGGGATATGCTGCTAGAGGCTAGATACGGCAGAAGTAATAACAGTCTCTATAAACATGATCTAGTAGATATAACAAGACAAGCTCTTCAGCTTGCTACTGATGGAATTTATCTAAAAATTTTGGAAGCTTACAAAAAGGAAAACATAACAGAATTGCAGTGGGTAACAGTAACAATAAAATACCTGTTTTCTATGAGAATGTTATTATATAAATACTTTTAAGAGCATTGGAAGGGAGCATATGAGCATACTATCATACCATGCCATAGTATACCCTGAGAAAATTTAGATCTGATACTTGGAAACTTTTTCTATCTTAATGATATTCAAATAATCCAATTATACAGTCACAAAAATAAATATTTTTCCCTGGAAATTTGGGAAATACTATGTTATAAACCACGGTTCATAGATGATGAGAAACACCAAGAAAACGTTTTTCGTTCGTATGTGTGTTTTGATCATCGCTTTGAAGAAATCTAAACAATTTCGTCTGAAGTTTCTTTCTACGTCACTAATAATCACCGACATTGTTGCTCCTTGCGTGAAACAATTCGCAAATCTTATCGTCTAACGAGAATTTTGATACGAAGCGATTATCTAAACTGTTACCTTGGCGACGTAACATTCAACAGCTTTCGCTACAAAAAAGACATTCGTGATAATATTTAAGTTCATGAAATGGCATTCGTGAAATGGCAGTCGTGAAATGGTATTCGGGAAAGTAGCATTCGGAAAAATGGGTGGGTACCTCAATAGTAATTAATTTTGAAAACAATCTAACAACTATTATTTTTCAGAACACAAAACACATGTAGTAATTATTTAGTTTATACAATACGACATACATTTAAAAAGAAAGGAAATATGCACGCGGAGCGCGCATTTAATCTCATATATGTATATGAGTCAAGAATTATTACTCAACTTCTAAAGAACTACAATATTATCACCGAGAACGAGACATGGAATATAATTGTAAAAGCAAACGAACCCGCAAAAGCGGGCGGAATCTGAACGAAATTATATGAAGGGCCTCGTTCGAAGATGATAGGATCCCTCCCTTATCTACCGAAACGTGAAAAAACATAAATCCAAGTTTAAACCCGCTATCATCTTCAAAAATAATCGTGGTAATTTTGGGGCACCGTGCAAAAAACAATCTGAAAGTAGATGGCGGAAGGGCGCGTAAATTTCAAGTGGTTATACGCTAAACGTTGTGATGTTAGGCATGACAAGCATGACTTAAATATTACCAATGGGAACGAGGAACTTCATATAATTTCGATGAAACTTCGTCTGCTTTTGCGTGCTCGTTTGATCTTCCAATTTTACTGCTTTTATGGACCCAACATCTGCCAGGAGGTCGGACATTCCGACGATGACCACGAAGTAATATAACCTACTAAGAACTCTACCCGCCCCCCAGCCTGCACTCCGACAACCAAAGTAACCGCCATGTTACAACAGCTGCTTAACATTTTTAGTCGCTGGAAAATCCAAAATTGGTTTCAACTTTTCTTCGTTTATCCTTAGACCTCTTTCATCTATTGTGAATCCCAAGTACCTTACCTTCTGTGTTACTATGACAATATCGTCTAGGTAACAAACCACAAATGGTTTGAGCTCTGGGGTTATAATTTTGTCCATAAGCCTCTGGAATGTGGCTGGTGCATTGGTCAGTACAAACGCCATTCTCTTGAACTGGAACATGCCCTTGCCCGGAACTGAAAATGCAGTTAACGATTTGGATTCGTCTTCTAACGGAATTTGCAATTTAGCTAATTTCAAATCTATCTTTGAAACATATTTCGCCGCTCTTAGCGTATCCAAGATCTCATCCATTAACGGTATTGGGTAAAGATCTTTCTTGGTCACACTATTTATCTTCCTAAAGTCCAGGCACAAGATGGTTCAATTATTCCCTGTTCTAGCATCTTATCTATTTCTTCGAAAATAATTTCTTTTATTTTCGGACTTACTTGGTAACATCTTTGTTTAATAGGTGCGTGACTTTGCACGTCTATCCTATGCTTTGTTAATTGAGTCGCTCTATGATGCTTTCCTATTTCTGGTTTTAATTTTGCTTTTAAAATCTTTGCCAACTTTTGTTGTTAGTTTACATTTAAGGGGTTATATACACTTATGTTGGTCCAAAAAATACAAAATTTTTTATTGTATTTTCTGAAAGAACATTCTTTTAAGATTATTTTCTCCAATTTTCACAGAGATCTGAACACTAGAACCTAAGTTGCAACTATCAACAGCGCGCTACCTCCAAGTGCGCTACCTACAAGTATTCGAAACTATAAACGCGATAATCTCGGAATGTGATTTTTCAAAAAGGGCCGTTGCAATCTCCACGATTTCTCAAAAACCATGTCTCCTATCAATCTAATTTTTTTCAGGCTACTTTATAACAATATTATTTCATAATTGGAGGAAGGAATTCCCATTTGAAAGAAAAGTTTTTTTTGGGACTGTCTGGCTTCCGTATTTACATTCTCCGAGGTCCGCCCCTCTAGCTTTCCGAACTCTGGTTTCTGACCCAGCAGTCTTTCAGGAAATGACCTTGCTTGTTGCAACGGAAACATATTAAATTGTTCCCTGTTTCTTTGTAATTTCTATAATTACTTTCCGTCCTATTTAAGTTTGATGATCTATTATTTTTCCTTAGTTCCTTATTGTTTCTTTGATTTTCAAAGAGTTCAATTATTGGAGTATTTTCCTCAACGCTTGCTTCATTTTTGCGCCTTGCGCTTTTACCTCTTGTTCTTTATTTCCTTTATTTTCGATTTCCCTTATTTGAACGCTCTGTCTCGGGTTCGGATTATACCGCCTTTCCGGGTTCTCCGCAATCTGTTGTCTAAAATTCAGGTTGTTGAAACGTCTCGAATTCCTATTTTTTATCGATGTTTCCTGTTTTCCGTCCGAATTTTTCTCCGTCGGTCTTTGTTCCGGTACGCTAACCACCTGACCTTTTATTTTACTCTTAACAACTTCTGATTCACGCTCTTTACCCAAATCAACTAACTCTTCAAATGTTCTAAAATTGTTTCTTCTGAAATAAAGATTGGATTTGATACGCAAGTTTTCGTAAGCTCTACGTAATACCCATTCTAGGCTTTTTCGCGGGTATAGTTTATTAAATAGTTTCCTAATCTCCGTTAAATACGACACGATGTCTTGACCTTGTTTGTGATTACAATATTTTATTTTTTGATTGGTTTTTTCTAAAATCTTCTCGTCTATGTGCGTTAGGGTGGTCCAAAAATGCATTGCAAAAGTTTTTTCAATACTACAGAGTCTCGATCCCCCCCATTCGTTTTAAATCCGAAAAAAGAAAGTCCCTAATTTTTTTTTTTTTTTTTTTGATTAAAACACGTGCCGATTTTGACTTGCAGTTTCCCATGTAAATTGCATGGGAAAAAAACACTTTTTGGAGTTTTTGGAATAATTTTTCTGGGAATAGGAATAAGTGACTGGAGATTATAGAAACTTATAGATAACTATCCACCAAAAAATTTCATGTATCACACATATGGGTTTTGCACACCTAACACACCCCCAGAGGGCCTTGAAAACTACCCTTAAAAGCTAAAATTACCATTTTTCATGAAATTGACGTTCTGAGCACTTTATCCTCGTTGTTTTGCTTAATAATTATTATTAGTATTAATCTATTGAAATATTTATTAACACTGTTTAATAAATCTTTAATTATTAAAACAAATATCATTTGTTTAATGTTTTTTTTTTGAAAATTTAGTTTTTTATCATAAAAATGTTTACTATTGGTCTAATGGTATATTAATAAAACATAAGGTAGTTAATTTTCAAATATTTAAACAAATAAAATTTGTTTAAACATTTTTTATTGAAAATTCGTTTTTTATTATAAAAATTTATACAATTGGACTATAATGGTATATTAATAAACATTGTTTAGTACATTTCAATTATTTAAACAAATTCCATTTGTTTATAAAATTTTTTTCTAATTTTTTTTTTAACAAAAATTATTAACTTCCAACTGGATGGGAAATGAAGCGTACAAAAAAGGAAAACAAATTTTTTCCGAAATAAAAGTAGTCAACAACGTTGCAGAGAGCTGTAAAATTTATTTCTGATTTTAATAGTATAATAACTAGAGATGAAAATCAGAAACAATTTCTACTACATGTAGTTAAAGAGTATTACAAATACTTCCCCGATTGCAGTAAAACTACATTATCTCACAACCAACCAAGCTGTAGTTGTAAAAATGTAAATAATAAAAGAAAAGATTACAGAATGCAAAAATGTAATTATATAATATAATTATAACACAATTATGTATTACTTAGGAAGAAATTGTTTAAACCCATTAGGATCGTTTCAGAAAATTAAATGTACATATTAAAAAAACTTATGGTTAGTTTAATAATAAATTTTCCATGATTATTATTAGTTACAAATAAAGAATTACTTGTAGATAAATTTATAAATTTATTTATTGGAATTTATTTAAACAATTATTCATTAATTAATATATGTTAATCAACATTCTAGTATGTACACAATAATTTTTTATTAAAAAAAATTTGCTTGAAAAAAAAATTTTTAAACAAATGGAATTTGTTTAAATAATTGAAATTTACTAAACAATGTTTATTAATATACCATTATAGTCCAATTGTATACATTTTTATAATAAAAAGCGAATTTTCAAAAAAAAATGTTTAAACAAATTTTATTTGTTTAAATATTTGAAAATTAACTAACTAATGTTTTATCAATATACCATTAGACCAATAGTAAACATTTTTATGATGAAAAACTAAATTTTCAAAAAAAAACATTAAACAAATTATATTTGTTTAAATAATTAAAGATTTATTAAAACATGTTAATAAATATTTCAATAGATTAATACTAATAATAATTATTAAGAAAAATAACGAGGATAAAGTGCTCAGAACGTCAATTTCATGAAAAATGGTTATTTTAGATTTTAAGGGCATGTATTACTTACCCGATCCCTACCTTACCGACATTTTTTTCTCTGTATCGCTACGTCTACATTTATTGAGATACCAGATTGAAAATTTCTATATTGGAAGCTAAAGCCTTAAGGTTTCTTTGTCGTTCCTCTAGTAGACGAATAATTCCTCCCTTCCAGCCCGTATTCGTATTTTTACCGTCACAGCCCACTACTACCACTGCATCGAAGCCTCCATTCCGTTCTGTTGTAACGTAATTTTAAATAGAATCACACTCATCTTGGGCATGGCTCAATAGTGTGACGACATGGCCTACGTATTTAGAACCTGATTCAGCCACCAAAGATGTGTTCCTCCTTAATAAATCAGGAGGCTGTCAATGTTTCGTCTTTTCGACTATTAAAGTATAAGCCACGAATAGAATCCTCATGGCGTGATTCCTCCTTCAACTTGGAGCCTGTTTTAATTTTCTCGTGCCTTATCTTACTTTTATCTATGACTAGACACTCAGGTACTTTTTGAGAAATAACCGGGGAGATCATAACTGCTCGATGGGCAGCGCGGAGTATAGAAAAGCTTAAATGTGCCGCAGCCTGTTAACTTATACTATATCTTTGAGCAACTACTGCTGCTTCAGATAAGTCAAGTCTGGCCTGCGATGATTTTCTCTGCACAAGTCTGCGTGGTATGTCGTGAAAATCGTCATCATCGGTAGAAGTGTCAACCTTTACCTTAATTTCAGGAGGAGGATTATCACCTTCACCTTCCTCAAAGAAGGAATCTAAATCTATATCCTGTGACGTGATATATTTTATACCACGCACATTTTTCACATTCTAACTTAAAATTATCGAAATCGCGATAAACTCCTAGCACAGAGTGTTGATTGTTTGCACACAACCTGTCAGCTGATTGGAGCACATAAGCTCTTTAACAATCAGCTGACCATCAGCCAGCAATCCGGACCCTGGAAAACACATTCACTCGAATTATAACTTATACTTTGTCACACTTTTATGGGGGCTCAGAGTCACAGTCACACACACACTCTCATACTGACGTCCAATCCGCATCGCATAGGCATGAAGAGGATCCTGGTCAAGGTGCATGGATGTGATTCTCGTGCACAATAACGACCAGGAAGATGGCAGCTAATCAGCCGGTCGTCTGCAATTGGTCCACCTAGTGCGATCTCCGGGCCCGGCGAGTCAACTCGGGTTATTGGTCGTCGGTTTCGTTACGTCTTTACCGCTAGGGAATTTAATTTACCTTACGGTCTCGTGGCGCTGCCTGTTTCCGCGCACGCCACGAGACAGGAAGAGAGTGGTTAACTCGTTCACTCTGTGCTCGTAGTCGTTCTATGCAACACCTGTCTTGAGTCGTGTTAGATTTCATTGTTACTAAGTGCAACTTGATATTGAGATTACCCTGGGTTTGACGAAGGAGCCACCCAGTTGATATTTGAATTATTATTGGATTCGGCCTGTTGAGCCAAGGATTATTGTTATTGGATATTCTTGAAAAGCATAAAAATGCCGAACTTGACCAGAGGGCAAGTTCGAGGAAGGCGCGTGCTTTGCCACGCCCTTTTGAGCACAGGTAACAATTTCTCTACTCTCTTCCTTGTGACTATTTCATTTAGTAAATCGTGTCTCTTTTTGAGTATCGCTGTACATTGGCGAAAAGTGGTTCGTCAATCTCTTATTACTTTGCTCCAATCGCTATAATTCAATATTTCCCTATATTTACAATAATCTTAAATAAACAAAAATTACATCATCTAAGCATTTTACAGTAGAACAGTAGGCGTGTTATGTTTTTTATCCTCGAACTCGGAACTTGTAATTGGGATATATAATCGGAAAAGGGGAAAAGAACTGCCATGTGGGGCGAGAAGAATTAATGCCAGAATGAACACTTAATATCAAACAGTTTATTTACCGTAAACTCCGGCCACACGTCGCACCAAAAATACAAAAGCGTTGCCACCGAATAACTCGAACAGAAAAGCAAGACACAGCTGAGTCGCTTGCGTGCGCTCGCTGCCAGGTTCCAAGAGAAAGAGAGCGAGGTGGCCGAACGACGATGCGCAGCACCGCTGCTCGCCGGTTCGGGCCCCGCCCTCAAGCTTGCACTCAGGCAACCAAAGTAACAGCCATGTTACACCCCCCCCCATGTGGGAGTTTGGGTCCATGACCGAAACTTTCTTCAACAACGCAAGCTCAGAATCAAAATCCAAAACTTCTACCCCTTGCGTCTCAACTTCCCCCTCAGGGTTCCTAATATCCCATCTTCTTTTTCGACTCGCCTTAACTTCCAAACTCAATACATCCTGAAATCTTATATTAACTTCTTCCCAATTCGCTTTAATATATTTACTCTTATCGTGACTAGGGCTCGTCAGATTCTGCCTGTATCTGTACGGCCTGTCATTACAAAAACTATCATGAAATATATATATATATATTCCCTCCGGAACTAACTTTTTACAAAATTGGCACTTTCTTGCCCCTACTCTAACTATCTGCTTCGCCAACTCCTCCTTTCCTTCTCGTCTTTCCCCTATTGGTTCCATCTGTCCACCTGAAACATTACGAAAAACACAAAAAAAAATTTTTTTTTTTAATTCTTTGGGTCGGGAGTTTGAGTAATTTTAGAGTCTGTGTCATTTTATTTTTCTTTTATTTCTCGTCTGAGTCACAATTTCGCCTCAGGCGTTCTTTTTGGTCCAGAGTTCCCTCTGGCCCCTCCTGACCTCTTCCTCCCTCTCTCGCCTGATTCTGCGGACTTTCGCCTCCACGTCTCGTCTCCTTCTCTCCCTTTTTAGGGCCCAGAGACGATCGGCCTCCGCCCGATCCTCCTCTGCCCTACGCTCTTCGAGCTGTTGGAGCAAGCGCGAGACTTCGGGGGTTGCTTCCCACTCCTCCTGTCTCCTATATAGGAGCTCCTCAATTTTGTGGGCGATATCGCCCGCAATGATGTTTCGCACATGCCTATGCGGACGGTATGGGATCTCCTCCTCGGGCACCATCGCCCTCCTTTGCTGCGGCCAATGCCTTCCTTTACAGCGGTCTAGGTGTTCGAGGAGAGTTTCCTCCGTCCTCACCCGCTGGCACAGCCTGCATTTTGCATTCTCCATCTGCAGAGGGCATTTACTTTGGAGTTGGAGTTGTTTATGTCAACGAGTTGAAGTTAGAGTCAGAGTTAGAGTTAGAGTATCCAATTGGAGTCTTTTTGAGATTTTACCTTTACCTTTATTTTCTGTTGTTGCTCTTTCTCTTTCTTAGACCTTATTTTTACTTTATTTCTTTATTCTTTACTAATTCTATTTCTACTTGACTTTACTTTATTCCCTTGTGGTTCTTCTTCCACTTTCGCGTTATCTATACTTTTTTCCAATTCAAAATCATTAACGTTCCAATTGACGATACTCTTTCCCTTTAAATCTTTCAATTCGTACATTGTTGGAGACAATTTCTTTTTTACGTTTTTTACGTTTTCTCGCCTCCTAAGTGGCCTGCCTGCACATTGTCGTGGTTTTCTAACGAAACCTGTTTCCGTAATCTTTTAGGGATTACTAACTTCCATGGATTCGAATCTGGTAAAAGCTTTGACTTTAGAGGATCTGGTCTATAAAAATACAATTGGGAATCTCTAATTTTCGAATTCTCGTTTTCTTTTGGATGCTTTAACACCTGTCTAACCTTGGCTTTATACCAATCATCGGTTTCCTCTTTTAGATTTTTTAGAGTTTTCTCTACGCATGTCGCTAAGGCACTGGCTAACGGTTTCTCGACTTCGTTTTTACGCGAGAGTGCATCTGGCACGTGATTCGAACTACCTTTCCGATAGACTACTTCGTAATCGTACTCCAAAAGTACTAGAGCCCATCTGGCTACTCGACCTATTGGGTTCTTCATGTTATGAAGCCATTTCAGAGCTTGGTGATCATTCAATACCCTGAAATGAAAGCCCTCTAAATAAGGTCTAAATTTCCTTATCGCCCAAATTACTGCTAAACACTCCAGCTCTGTTGACGAATATCTTGTGTCCGCCCCGTTTAAGCCCCTACTTGCGTAAGCGACTACATGACTATCTCCGTTTTTAACCTGTGTTAAAACTGTTCCTAACCCCGTAGTACTCGCGTTAGTTTCCAATTGAAATGGTACGGTAAAGTTTGGGTGTACTAAGATCGGATTCGATGTTAATGCTTTCTTAATTCTCTCAAAAGCTTCTTCCTGATCTTTTCCCCACTCCCAGGCTTTACCTTTCCTCAATAACCTATTAAACGGTTCCACCGTTTTCGCAAAACGTGGTATTAACCTTTGTAATTGTTTTATATTTTTTGGCGCTTGGTATTCCAGAATTGGTTTAATTTTTTCCTCATCTATATGTATACCTCTTTCGTTTATTTTTAGACCTAAATATTTTACATCCGAACAGCCAAATTCGCATTTTTCCGGGCTAATCGTTAATCCCGCTTTATTTACCCTATCCAGTACTATCCCTAAGTACTTTAGATGCTCGTCAAAGCTATCAGTCGCGATGACTATATCATCCAAATAGCAAAAAACCTGTGGCTTTAATTCGGGTGTTATTATTTTGTCCATCAGTCTCTGGAAGGTTGCGGAAGCATTTGTCAACCCAAAAGGCATCCTTTAGAACTGATACATCCCCTTCCCAGGAACTATGAACGCGGTTAGAGGCTTGGACTCTTCCTCTAATGGTATTTGCAAATATGCTAATTTCAGATCTACCTTGGATATATATCTCGCGGCCTTAACAGCATCTTTGATCTCATCCATCAAGGGTATCGGGTAACCATCTTTTTTGGTCACCGTATTGACTTTTCGAAAGTCCAAACAAAACCTATATTTTCCGTTTGGTCGTTTAATCATAACTATAGGATTCGACCATTCTGAGCATGAGGGTTTAATTATTCCCTGCTCCAGCATTTTATCCACTTCTTCGCAAATCGCTTGTTTAATTATCGGGCTAACCTGGTAAAATCTTTGTCTAATAGGCTTGTGCCCTTGCACATCTATCCTATGCTTCGCTAAATGCGTTGCCCTATGCTCTTTTCCTACTTCGGGTTTAATCTTCTTTCTTAGAAACTCTTCTGAGGCATACGATTTATATTTGAGCGCCTAAAAGTGAAATGCGAGAATGGTCAATGAAGACCAATGAGAAACCAATTGTCGTACATATTAATTAGTAAAAGAGAGGATAAGAAGAGACGGGGGGAAAGAGGTTGCGAGAGCGGACCAGTCGTCATTATCATAATTTAATTTCTGTTGATTACACCTATCTATTGTGACCGTCACGTTCTAGCAACTCTCTGGAAGGCAAGAGCGCGACGGTTTTTTTACATATTATATGTTAATTGTTAACGATTTACGCTTGTGCCAATCTTAAGAGGATTTGTTACTTAATTGCCCTCATCAACGACTTTCCTATTGGACTTTGTTTAAATTGTCGGAGTCGTGGGCTGTGGTTCTCAATTTCGGATTTTGGATGGAGGGATGGAGGATCTGAGCTTAATATCATCGTTAATTGACTCACTAATTCGACTACCTCTGTGATAGGACTGCTCCGATCTCCGAGAATCCTTTGATATCTGAAATTTGTGTCGATCCTCATCTTTTTTCTCCAGCGAATCATCAAGCGTAAGTCATCGATTAGGGTTCTTATCCATTGTATTTTTTGTTAACGACTGTTAGTCATTTTGAGCGTCTACGAATTCAGATGATTGTCGCTACTTCTTTCGTTATTTGCATATAATTCGACTCGCATTCCATTATTTAACGATTTTTCTTTGGTGTATGTAAACTGACCATCTTGTCTCACTAATTTATTTGAATGCTTATTTATATGATTTTAAATGTGACTCTGAATAATTTCTTTAAATATTTTTCCGATTTTCTCGTTTGAATTGATTTATCGTCTCGATGTTCTTATTTGAAGATTAATTTAACCGTTAGCTCAGCCCTTGTTATCGCTCGTTTATGTTATTCTATTATTATTGTAAATCTATTGTTTCCATATATTTTCGAATGTGACATTTATAATCTATTGTCATTTTGATTATTGTATACATTGCTTCTCAAAGTATCTTCATAGTTAATTCTTGATAATATTTTAATTTTGTCTCTTGCTTTCTTTCTACAATTTTAATAAATGGATCTTAGATTTAAATGGTTTTGTGCTCTCTCTCACTCGGCCCAATCTCTTATTCTTTTCAAATTTTGTCATTTTGACTTTCAATAATAATAAATTGATTTCATAAATTGAGTACAACTATTTTCGTTCTGTTTTTATCTTTGATTATTTGGATTTAACGTAGGCTTTGGAATTTAAACTTAAAAAATAACTTGTCGAAGAACGCATATGTGACATTATCACAAATCTAATTGTTACACTTCCAACCTTCGCTGTTGGTTTTCGTTAAGTTTGCAAATTCTTGACGCTCTTTCGTCATCCTTTTCTATACTTTTTCTATTTCTATTTTGAGTTTCTTTCGCTATCTTATTCTTTTTTTCTACTTTCCTCAGTATGGTTCTATTTTTGAATTCTTGCCAACTATTTTCGCTTTGGCTTTCTGTCCAATCTCTCATTTTATTTTTAGGTATTCTTGCTTCCATTAACATCGGCAATTCTTTACGCCTTATTTGCGAGCATTCCTTTTCCTTAGTATCTTCCTCTCTTAGCTTATTTAGACATTTCAACCGATTACTGATTGCAATTCGGGAAACTTTTGGTGTGAAATTCAGAGTTCATGCTTTCTCTGATAATACTGATATTTTAGGACTTATTATTTTCTCCAATTCCGGTTAAGTTCTCGTTTCTCTAACCAACTCGGTTGTTCTGTCCCTTTTTAAGCTAACCTTGCTCCCGAATTTTATTCCAGGTCAAATTGGAGGATTGAGCGACTCTTGATTTAAACTGTCGATTTTAATCAGCTCTGGAAGGGCTATTGGTTGAGACTCCATTTTGAACTTAGTCAAAGGGTTGTCTGGCAACCACCAAACTTCTTTATCATAATCAAGTGTCATTCTCAACTCCTTAATCATATCGATCCCTAAAATTCCTACAGATTTTAATTCGGGTGTTACGACCCGAGCGGAGGGTAGATATTTTGTTTAAAATAGGCTAAGGGAGGATGAGTTTGCTGATTATGTCAGGGTGGTAAGGCCTGACTTTATTTTTATTATGGGTACGTTGTCACTAACAATCCTATGGGGATTCTGTTATTCAAATAAACAAGATATTTTTCAATGAAATATAATTTATTAAAATAATAATTATAAATGGATACAGATTTGTAAAAACTTACATTACTTCTCGGTTGAGAAGGCAAAAGAAGAAATAAGGGGTTGTCGCTTGCGTCTCTATTATTCGGAGGACAACGGCAAGATCCTCACACAGAGTTGGGTTGCTAGAGTAAGGGCTAACACTAAATGCCACTCCACTTACTAATCGAGCGATACACGAACCTAAAGC
>UCOK01019364.1:22538-46049 GCA_900474325.1 Synergus umbraculus
ATTTAACCGTTAGCTCAGCCCTTGTTATCGCTCGTTTATGTTATTCTATTATTATTGTCAATCTATTGTTTCCATATATTTTCGAATGTGACATTTATAATCTATTGTCATTTTGATTATTGTATACATTGCTTCTCAAGTATCTTCATAGTTTATTCTTGATAATATTTTAATTTTGTCTCTTGCTTTCTTTCTACAATTTTAATAAATGGATCTTAGATTTAAATGGTTTTGTGCTCTCTCTCACTCGGCCCAATCTCTTATTCTTTTCTCATATTGTCATTTTGACTTTCAATAATAATAAATTGATTTCATAAATTAAGTACAACTATTTTCGTTCTGTTTTTATCTCTGATTATTTGGATTTAACGTAGGCTTTGGAATTTAAACTTAAAAAAATAACTTGTCGAAGAACGCATATGTGACATTATCACAAATCTAATTGTTACATTGAAGAATCGACGACTAATTTATATCTCACAGCATAACCATAAGTCTAACCACGTGTTTTCTAATGGCATACGTATATTTTGAAACGTTAAAAACGTTACGCCGCGCCGTGTCTTTAGACAAAAAATTGACGTCAAGTGAGAGTGAGGTAACGTGAGAGTGAAGTGAAGTTATGTGTCGCCCCCCTGCTTTGTATTTGAACGATATTTCATTGTTACTAAAATCTATTTTTCCGAAACATAGTTTGACCGAATTTACAAATTCTCGAAATAAAATTTTCTCTCATTTCTATTCGCCCAAATATTCATTTTACCTAATTTCCTTTTGTCCTAATTCCCGTTTCATCAAATTTATTATTTTTCCAATTATCGTCCAACAAAAATTTTCCTTTTCCGAATTAAAACCTCCTCTAATTTCTATGAAACTGAATTATCGTTGACTGCAATTTTCATTTTCCAGAATTAAAATTTGACCTCATTTCTATGTTCCCTTACTCTCGTTCAATCTAATTAACGTTTTCTCGAATTTTCATGTAACTAAAATTTGAACTGTCCGCATTAGTATTTAACATAATTTCCGCTTATTCTAATTTACATTTGGCCTAACCTCTGTTTAATCGAATAATTATACAACCTAATTTCCGTTTGCTCGAATTGACATTTGGCATAACTTCTCTTCGGCCGAAATGTCATTTTACCTAATTTTCAGTGACCAAAATTATTGAAAGCGAGAATTTAGGTGTAACAGAATTACCATTTGTCCTAAACTCATTACTTGTCAATTTTCAACCTGAGTTTCCGATCTATGCACAGTGCTCTCAAAGCAAATGGCAGAATTTCTTCAATGGGAAATTATTTTTTTTTTATTATAAATTATATTTATAATAATAAATTTATTTATAATATTATTTTGTAGAAAAATTTCTTTTTACAGATTTGCAAGAAATAGGAAGTGGTTAACGAGATTTACAAACATGTACATATACCTATAATATATTTCACGTATACAGATATATATACAGACAACTTGAAATGATTAAAAAATTACAGGTATCAAAACATATTGAACAAGAATTGAAAAACTCATTATTTTTTTTAGTTGAATATTGTGAAAATAAAATTGATTGTAGATGGAAATTAATTTTACAACAATTTGGAAAAGAAGTTTTTCCAAATTCAAATTATGATTTCATATGTTCACAATGGATAAAAAAAATTTACATTTATTTAATTAGGTAAAATTAATGCCAACATAAAACTTTTTGGTTTAACAAAATATTTATGTTTTGAAATTGCTTCTTTGTATTCAGTGAATTTTGTAAATCGTCTTTTATTGTATATACATTTTCATGATTATATTTGCGAAAGACTGTAGGAAAAAAATTTGGGAACTATATGTGTTATTGATATCACTGAAAAAGGAATTGAATTTGCTCAAAATAACACATCTTTGGTAAATTTTGTAACGGTAATCTCAACTTATAGGGACTTCTTTGTCTCTGAGTACCGCTCCAAAATCGGTCAACCAACTAAATTCTTGAAAATTGAAGATTTTATGCCAAGGGCCCCAGGTATTGTGAATACCGCTCAAAACTCGAATTCCTGAAAATGAAATTTACTCAAACTAGTTCGTCTAGGAGAGGGATATTGTGGGGGCGCAAAACAACTCAGGCTGAAATTAATTTAAAATAAAGAAACATGATTTATTAAGTAGAAAGATAATTTTGAAAAGAAATATACAATCGGAAATTTAAAAAAAACAGCGTATGAAAGAATATTAGTTTGAATTCTCAAACTGTAGAGTTACGTAATCTCACAGATAAGTAGTGACGTCACACGACATCTACGCATACAATTTTTGTTACGTAATCGAACATCTATTTGTTAGAATTTCGAGAAAAATTTAAATTATTGGAATCTACAATCATCAGAGACTAAATTTATTTTAACAAAAAAAAAAAAAGAATCAACTCGATCAATACTCCAAAGTAGAACAAACAAATACTCTAAAGTAAGAAAAAGGCTCTATGCCAAGCAATAATGGGCGTTGGCCATGTTACATAACTCTAATAACCTAAAAAAAAACTCTAAATTACTAAAAAATCTGGAGAAATCTAAATGCGAGATGTTACCTTACTTCCGCAGACCCAAGTATTCCTATTATAGTAGAACTGGTGCAAATTTAGGCACTTTAATCTTAGAAAAATAAAAAAACTCCGAAATTACGATCGTGACCGTAGAACAGCCAGAGAGAAACTGGTTACTCCGAAATTCTCGTCTGGGTGCGCAGTCGCTGTAGTACAAATATCATAGCTCTGAGAGCTGCTGCCCTCTTTACGTACAAAAGTGAAGCTAGAGCTAACCATTATGGCTGCGCCCATGTATTGTGACAGCTTGTCAACAATATAAGTTATAAATGCATTGGATTGCATTTACTTGCACTTTTGGAGGATGAAACAATGTAATAAGTAACTGACGCATCCCAGACGGCAATGAAAAGAAATACAAAGTATAAATGTTCTGTTTGGGTTCTTCGGAAGTCAGGTAGGCTGAAAACGGTAATATGTTTCTTAACCTAAACTTATTCTAATACAATAATATAAAATCTTTTCATTTCTCACGCATTCATATCCACACTCATACTCTTATAGCTAGTGGAGTTCCCACTGGCTGTTCAATTTTTGATTTCCCGAGCAAAATCAATCTGGGAAAAGGATCAGCAATGTGGTGAAATTTCACCACGTTACAATTTATAATATGTTTTTATAATAATTGATTATTATATTGTATTATTTTATTCATTTAACATTTATAAAACGTATAAAAGTAATATATACGAATTTTTTTTTCATATGAATATTTATCTAACTATGGCAGAATACAATTTATTAAAACAACAATCAAAGAAACCTATACAAAGAGAATGTTTCTTATCTTTAAAACGAGAATGTCAATTAATTAGTATTGAGTTGAAAGAAGATACACATTTTCTTGAAAATCGACGATCTTTATTGCTATTGAGTGTAGTAATGTCATGCAGAATGAGAATATACGTGAAATGGTATAGTAAAAAATTGGGTTGAAGTTTCAGACGTCATGAAATTTCAGACGAATTTTTATTTTCAATTGTTTTACCTTTACTAACCACAATACTGTGCATGCAGACTTTGACGATGCTTTTCCCACTAAAATATAAAAGTCTGCCACTTTTAAGGTAGCTCAATCGAAAGATAATATCCAAAGGATTCCTCTGCACATGATAATTAAAAAATTCAACTTGCGGATGACCTTCAAAAAGAGAAAAGTCTAACCACAAAACTGCGTTCGCACACTTTGACGGTGCATTTCCCTCTAAAATATAAAACTCTACCTCTTTTCAGGTAGCCCAATCGAAAGCTAATATTCAAAGAATTCCTCTGCACATGATAATTAAAAAATTCAACTTGCGGATGGCCTTCAAAAACAGAAAAGTCTAACCACAAAACTGCGTTCGCTCACTTTGACGGTGCATTTCTCTCTAAAATAGAAATAAAATAAATATAATAATAAATAATACAATAATATAATAATAAATATAATAAAGTATCAGACTTCGGGGTTGGCGAACACGAAACAAGTTTATTTCATTTCTTTATATAATATAAGAAAATTAAAATATTTATTAATTAAATATGTAACGGGTATTATTGTCGCCCGTCACATATTCCTAGCCTTCTGTGTCTATCACTGTCAGTTCACGTCACCGAGCGGGCGGAGCGAGAGTTCTACCAGCCGGCTTCCCCTACCAACCGTCGGCTACTCATTATGTAACTACAAGTGCTTAAAAGCACCGAATCGACAAAATTTCGATCAGTTCACCGAGGAGCAGCAAGTCTGCACTCGGTGAAACTCATCTGATCTCTCTACTAGCGGGTTACTACCATAGCAGAGCGACCGTGACGAAACCTAGACGTCTTCTTCAGGAAGATCCACTAGGTGTACGACTGGTAGGTAACCTTACAGCCGTACACTCAGATAAAGGATACGTCGGCTAACACCGACCTATCCTGGGATATCTTTGGGAGTGATCCTGGGGATGACTTCCAAAGATTTGGGGGGAACTAAAAATATCTCGTCACTTCCATCCTGACTAAAAACTATCTGATACTTGACCAGAGGGCACCCCCATGACCAGTTATAAGACAAAGAGAGTACGCCAGCCCAAACCTGGCCTACCCCTGGTTCACTCCTGTCTCTCCCCGGCACTGTCTTAAAGAATCTCCCTCATCTTTCTCACTGCACCGTACCGCATACCGCTTTAAAGAGAGAGAAGGACTCAGTCTCAACCGCTGGTGATACGTGACTTACGTAAACGTCACTAGATACACTCGCTCGCTCTCTCTCTCTCAAGTACACACCGCATAGAGTATTAATACTTGTTTTAATTACGTTCAATTCATTTAAATACAGATTTATATTTTATGAACCTCTCATTCAAATATCATACACCCAGAATCATTAAAATTTGGATATTTTCATACACTCATTTAGTTTCTAACTTAGGTATGTACATTATAGGAAAATATAACACATTCATTATTTTCGTTAATATAAACCGATAGTTAATTTATTTTCTTGCTTTAAAGCTGATCCTGGCTCGACTGAAGCGTCCGGTAGGGCAGAAACATAAAACACACGACGCCCAGATAGAGGGACATTAAAAACATACCGTTACAAATATAAAGATCCTCCTCCCACCACCGACTGCTCCACTAGCACCCCCTCCTCTACTAACCCTCTTCTTGCACCTCTTCCAGCCCCAATCCCAAAATTTCCTTTTATAATAGTTACGTTTACTTTTCCCTGCTCCTCTTCTCCGATGTTTTTCGGATTTTTCTTCCACCTCTTCTTTCTTCTTTTTTTTTTTCATCATCTTCATTTTTTCTTCTGAATATCATTGGTATTTCCTTTTGAAATAAAGGAAAATTTGCGAAAATATAGTAAAAATAGGCTTGTTAAAGGGAGACACCACCAAAATTTCAATCCATTTAAATTTAAAAGACTAAAAGGTGTTGATTTTTTTATAGCATTATTTTCGACGTAGAATGACGTAACGTATATAAAAAATTATAGAAACATTTTTCTCTATTTTTTTAATACGTTACTTCATTCTACGTTGAAAATAATGCTATAAAAAATCAACTCCTTTTAGTCATTTAAATTTAAACGGGTTAAAATTGCGGTGGTGTCTCCCCTTAAGGGGTTATATACACTTGTCCGAAGAAAAGGTTTTTTTCACGAATTTTTTTTTAAAAGACGGTAAATTTTTTTAAGAACAAACCTTTACGCATCTATTGGTACATGTTTGAAGATATTTTATCCCAAATTTGAAAGAAAAATATTGTTTCAAACACCCTTCACGGTGTCCATGATAATTCGAAAATGGATCACCTCCAATCAATTTAACCATGAGATTTATTTAGTATATATATTTTTACTTTACTTGGACAAAGGATTTGTCGAAATAAGTATTTTTGCAAAAATGGTGATGAATTTTCTGAAAAAATCGAGTTTTAGGGGTCTGAAAATTCAGTTTTTTGAGTCCCAAAAAAAAATTTCTTTCAAATGGGAATTCCTTCGTTCAATATGAGATAATATTGTTATAAAATATCCTGTAAAAAATTATATTGATCGATCACATGGTTTTTGAGAAATCGTGGACACCGCAACGGCACTTTTTGAAAAATCATATTCCAAGATAATCGCGTTTAAAGTTTCGAATACTTGTAGGTATCGCGCTGTTGATAGCTGTAACTTAGGTTCTAGTGCTCAGATCTCTATGAAATTTGGAGAAAATAATCTTAAAAGAATGTACTTTAAGGAATAGCAATAAAAAAATTTTCGATTTTTTCGACCAACACAAGTGTATATAGCCCCTTAAAAAAGGCAGAAGGACACATTAAAACAACATACATTCCATAATAAAAAATTTTACAAGAGCTTTCTACATATATCGTTTATTCAGTTTTTTGTCATGATAATGAGCTCACTTGGATGCATGATATACAACATATGTATGTCCTATGAAATTTCAGCAAACAACAACGAAATAGATTCAGTTGATAAACTCTGGATCCAAAATCTTAATTAAGAATATTTTCTTCGAGTTCGAAGATATAAAACAAAGATAGACTCTTTCTTACCACTTACTTCGAGAAAATATTGGGTCATCCAATCCAGACGGAAGTTCATAAAACTTAGGAATCTGACGTATCAGCTTCACAGGTAAGATACCTAATCTTGTCTTGGATGTTGAGAAGGTCTCCTTTCAAGATGTGGTACGTACGTTTACTTATATATATGCCTCGGGGAAATGCCTGGAAGCCAGACTTTATGCAACTGACTCTGTTGAAAAATGAGGTGCAATCGATCTGGGGTTAATTTAAAAGATGGTCAGTTCTATAGGAAAGCCCAGATTCACTAGACGAGCGGCGGTGCATGGAATGACTCCATTCCATGGATCTGAATCCATGAATTAAACATAAGGTTCGTTCAATATGAACTGCATATAAAGGTGTAGAGGAGAGGGTTGAGGAGGCCGTGGTCCAAAAGAAATTCCAATTTAAAGGGGAGAGATAATATTCGTTCTTACAAAGAAGATTGCCCAAGTGTTCGCGTCCGATTTGATTCGATCTGAAGTATGTTTTAGAGCAATAAAAAATAAGGTACATGTTTTTTTTTATACGCGTCCAATTATTTAAGAGGTGAAATCACCTTACAAATTTTACAAATAATTACATTAGAAATGTAATTTTTAGGGAAATTAATTATTTAAAGTCAGTGTAAAATTTGCTTAGACTGAAATTGTGTTATTAGATTGCAGCAAAATGTTGATTTTTTAACCATAATCCCCTGAAACGGGGATTAACATATATAAAAATCCACATTTTCATCCTACTTAAATTTTATTTTTGTCTGGTTAATGAAATTACATAAATAATAGAATGTGTTATATCCTTTTACACTCCACTTCAGATTCAAAAATCATAAACTTCCCTTAATGTAAGTTTTTATTTTCTTAAACAATGGTATGCTTCCTTGTTAAACAAGTATAACAAAAAACTTATTATCAATGTTTTTCTAATATTTTAAAATTAAGAAGTGATTTTCATATTCAGTTTCAGACTAATAACAATCGAACTGTACAGACGTTTTACTTTTAAACCGTACTAATGCGTAATAAATAAGTTCAATTTTAAAGCAGTGCGAAATTAACAAATTTGAAATTCCTGAAGCGATTAGTATTTGAAAAACTTAATTATAAATATTTTTTAATTCAAAATTTATCTTAGTAATTGAGTAAGAACGGTTAATGGTCTAGTGTGACCAAATTCCTGATCAGCATATAAATTGGAAATTATAGAAATAAGCCTTACATGATATATAGATAACCATTTAAAAAATTTGCTATTTAAAAAAAGTTATCTTGTTGTACTCATCGTAAAACTTGAACCAAAAAGAACCAGAGAATCACTACCCTTCGGGATTAGGTCATAGAGATAGGAGGAAACAAGGAACAGGCTGTCGATAAGAAGCAAGGTGAGGCTAAAGCGTTCCTTCGCATGAACGAACTCCTCCTTTGAAACTCTTTGCAGCTTTCTTTTAAACGAGAGGTGAGTAGGTAGAAGTATCGACGTCCGATTTACCGTAGAAGGTCTACCGGAAGAGGACAAAATCTCAAGAGCAGGTAGCAAAAAGACTTTATTCTCGACGAAGGAAAGTAGTGAAAGAGGAGCGGTAAAGAAGAAAAAAAATGTAATGAATAAGCTAAGAAGAAATATAAACACTGACCTACAAATATCAATAAACTGTGGACAATTGGAAATCAATGGAAGCAAACTAACTAAAAATAATTAAATCAAATTGTTCTCAAAATAACACAGTTGGCGCAATTTCTAGAAAATGTAATTCTTTCAAAATTTTTCCCCGAGAAATTGTATTTTTGGGAAGTCTTCTGAGTCTTCTGGGTCTTTTTAAAAATAATAAAATTTCGCAAATTATATTAATAATAGGGGAGAGTAGGGGTATAAAGGGATATAAAAAAGGAGATGCAAAGAGATAAGCGTGGATATCGATTGAAATGGAGATAGAAAGGGATAAAGAACTGGAGATTAAAAGAAATAAAAGCGAATTGAGATTGACAAGGACATAGAAAGGTATAGGCAGATATATGTAGAGATAAACGGAAAAAAAAGTGTGCCTATGGCAGGGAAGTTTTTCCTTATGATAGCTAAACATATAGCTGGAAACGAACGAGAGAATATAGGAATATCCTTATATGAGTCAAAGTGAATATCTTTGACAATTTAACTGTTCTGGCGATATCATATCGCCAACGAACATATTGTATATAGCTGGCACACAGATATTCACATATAGCTATTAAAATAATTAAAATTAAGGTTATAAACTGAACTCATAATTTTACGGAAAATAAAACACTTGTTTTGCTCTGTAAATAAATATTAATATTTTGTTTTAAAAGCTAGTGCTTTTACTTAGCTCATTTATCGAAAATTATCCTCTCTTGTAAAGGAAATATTGCACTGTATAACCTGATCTGTCATTTAAAAAGATTTTATCACATTACTTCGCAGGCATGTGTAAATATACCTATCACAACGAAAATCAAATTCACGATACCAGACAAAACAAGTGCTTGTTGAGGGCACATTATTTGCTTATTCTAGATATATCAATTATTTAAATTAGGGTTAATCTTCATTCCTTCGTTCGCCTGGTGTTAATTTTTTTCCGTGTATATAGATAGAGAAGGGGGAATTGAAAAAGATAGGGGTTGATATGGATTGAGATGGTGATAGGAAGATATAGATGCAAATAGACAACAGATAGAAAGGAATAGTAAAGAGGAGATACAAAGAGATAGGCATGGATATGGATTGATACGGAGATAGAAAGAGATAGATGGGTATAGGCGAGAGATAGAAGGAGATATAAAGGGATAGGATTTCTATCTCTTTACTTACAGCAGGGCTTCCACGAATATTCTTTCCACACTTAAGGGGTTAGTACCAAAGAGCATTTAAAAAAAAATTATTTTCTAAAAAGCAAATGACTTTGAAAATTGAACTCAAGGTCGAAATTGATGGTACAGTTAAATGGTCCTCTCGATCCTGGTCAACTTTTGTTTAAACCATTTTTTCGTAAATAAAGTATTTTTCTGCCCTCCGGCCAGAAAGCGTCAACTTTCTGGCAGCTGCGCTTATCGAAGTTGCCGCTTTCTGGCGTCGTTGAGCAGAAAAATAGTATACACACCTTGGCCAGTAAAATAAGAAATGTCTCAGATCACATGCAATTGTCGACCGAGGCGAAGCCGAGGTATGTAATATACTATTAGAAGATAATTATAGATTAAAATGGATCACCCTGTATTTTAGATCAAAAACTAAACGCGTTTTTCGCAAAACAACATTTTTCGTCCTGGCGTGCATGATTCAGAAAAAACTATTGGACCGATCGGGCTGAAATTTGGATATGTGATTCTACACATATATCGTTATGGCATGAACCAAAATCATAATTATTGATTAATATTTAACCCTTTTTTAAAACAATTTACAGCTAAAGAAAAGGTGAAAAATTGTTAAGTCTGCCATTTTGTATTTACTTTTTTTCGGATTTCAATTATTTTGGTTCATGCGATAGCGACTTATGTGTAGAATACCATATTCAAATTTCAGCCCGATCGGTCCAATAGTTTTTTCTGAATCATGCACGCCAGCCATACTTATTATTAAAAAAAAAAAAATTTGGTAATAGTGTTTTATATCTATAATCATGTGTGAAAAGTTAGGATCTGTAATATAAATTTTAATTTGATAAAAACATTCTTTAAAATAAAAGGTGAAAACTTTGGGACCAACCCCTTAAAAGAGATCCTATTAAAACAAAATGTTTAATTACATCGAAAATCTATATACCGAGCAGTTATCTTTTAAGGGGGTATTCTAGTCTAGACTGTCTAGGGGTACAAATATTGGGTGTTTTTGAAATTCGATAAAAAAAAAAACTAAAAATATTTTTACCATATACTTTTTTACTGGACATTTATTAATATTCCAACAATACGGAAAAAATTGAGAAAAAAAAATTCGAAAATTGAACAAGTTACAGACTGATGGAGTGGCGGGGGTAGAAAAAAGGGTTCGTCCGTATTGATACGGTTCCAATCCTTCCGGTGGTCGGAAAAAAAAAGATTTTTAATTACAGTACAATCTCGTTTATCCGAGTTAATGTGGGGAAGGGGTACCTCGGATAAGCGAAAACTCGGATAACACGGAATATATAAAAAAACTAGAAAACTTTCATTATCTTTGGTAAGAACAAAGCGTGTACAAACAAGCTTGTGCGTTTTTAAGCAACAAAGTAGCGATCGCAAACTACTTCGCGCGCATAGCATAGTGGCGTCATCCGTTTATCCGAGTTTTTCCGTATTACCCGTGTGCATAGCTCGGTTAACACGGAGTGCTTGGATAAGTCCGGTGGCTCGGATAACGCGTAACCTCGGTTGATCGAAGGCCGGATAAACGGGATTGTACTGTAGTAAGAATGTCGCTATCGTCTGAACTAGGGAAAAAGAAAAAAAAATTTCACAAAATGGCGACTGTTTGAAAAAAAACGTGATTTTTGACCTTTTTCAAAATTTAAAATTTCTTAAAAATATTAAAAATCAAAATTTTTATATAATCCTATTTCGGACGATAAAGGGTTATATAAAGAAGGTCCACGCCAAATTTCAATTTAATCGGTTCATTAGAACTTGAGAAATCATGTCAAACGCGTTGGAAAAAGTAGTTTCGAGAAAACCGTGTTTAAAGATTTGAGCAAAGTTGCAGGCAGTTTTCATTCACATTTCGTTAATCGGCGATTCCTGCTCTATACATTGGAAACAATGTATAGAGCAACTGCAAACAAGCTCATACAATGTATGAAACAAAACTACAAATAAGCTCATACACGGCAGGTCCGGCTCACTCGCTATCTCACTAAAATAGCCATAAGTCTGTCAATAATCGAAATTATAAAAAATACTTTGGAGGATATATTCTTGGAAGCCTAATGTTTGAAAATGTGCCAAAAAATCGATTTTTTCAAAATTCTAGATTAGAATACCCGCTTAAATAACTCCACTGACCACGTAACATACGCTCTTATTGTCTCTTCCATCAATCACGAGACATATCCCCTGACCATATTAAAGTGTTTTAAAAAAATTTAATTATTTTTAAATGTTCTATTAAAGGTAGAATTTTCTTCAAATCAGTTGAGCTTTTGTCAAGTTGTAGAACGACTGAGATTGCAGAGCAACTACGTCTGTGGCAATAAAACGTTGTAGGGTAGTCATAACAAGAAGTACTCGCTATAGTGCAGCTTACGTTTGCCTTTTTCAGAACTCTTTAAAGAGACCGAAGTGTGTTTGTGCCTCGAGCACATCTGCAGTTCACATTCGCATACAGATCCCTCTTCTAGCTTGTACCCCTTATATTTCTTTCCGCCCTTTCATTCGAAGCTGACTCTGTGCAAAGTCTTTTGGATCACAAAGAATCCTCTACAGTTTACTTCGTATTGATGAGTTTTGTATATATATATAGTTGTATACGTTACTGATAAACTATAGTTTTTCGTTGAACCTAAGTTTGTCTAATCGGTTTTGTAAACATGCTTATGCAATAATCACTTTAGTTTATGAATTTTTTGTGAAGAATAATACATGCGAAATTGTCTGACTTTTTGGGGGTATATTTACGAACTATTCAACATTCATTATAAATTTTTTTACGTTAAAATATACATTCAAATCGACAGTAGACGCCTAGATTGACATCCGTGTCCAAAAAAGTTCGTGGCTGGTCAACACGATTTCAGCTGTTCTATTGATTTGAAATTAAAAACTCACCGACCGTTTTAATTGGTAGATCTGTGGCTATCTTGTGAACCAGAATTGTGTGAAAATTTTGAATATGTTTTTTTTTTGTGAGCTGTCAAACGTAAAAACACGATTTATATCATATTTTTTTCTGTTATTTTTTTAATAAAGAGAAAATAAATATAGATATCACCAGGGTCGATTTTACCTAAAACCACGGTTGGGTTGACATGTTTACAAGGAAAGGCATACATGTCTTCTACTCTATCACGCCTTACTCACGCCCTTCGAAAAAAAAAGAAAACAAAATTAATTTTGCTTAAAATTTTGCCGCCCCACGAAATTTGCCGCCCTGTGCGTGCGCACCGCGCGCGCCTATTGTAAATCCAGGGCTGCATATCACAATGATTCTGGTTCACACGGAAACTATAGATGTCCTGAGTATATCATAAAAATTTGAGCCCAATCGGTCAATTAGTTTTTGAGATATCGTGTTGACCAATGTGAAAAATGACGTTTTGAGAAAAACGCGTTTGAAAGTTTGGGTATGAATGAAATAAAAATCTTTTCCACTTCGTAACGAATCCGAATTGCCAAACATTTTTTCACACACACATTATAGATGTGTTTAGGAAGCGATTTGTGCAAAAAAAAAAGTTTAGGTATGATTGAAATAAAAATCTTTTCCACTTCTTAAGGGGTTAGTACCAAAGAACATTTTTGAAAAATTGATTTTCTAAAAAGTGCAAATTCTTATAATAAATATATGTAGAATTGTTGGGTTAATCGTTATTTTGGTCATAAATATCGAGAACAGATCAAAAAACGCAAAACAACGTAAGCATCTCAAACGTGCATTTGGCGCGCGTTTGAAGCAAATGACCTTGAAAATTTAACTCAAGGTCAAAATTGATGGTACAGTTAAATGGCCCTCTCGATCCTGGTAAACTTTTGTCTAAACAATTTTTTCGTAAATAAAGTATTTTAGAACGTAATTATAGATTAAAATGGATCACCCTGTATTTTAGATATAAACTAAACGCGTTTTTCTCAAAACAACGTTTTTCGACCTAGCGTGCATGATTCAGAAAAAACTATTGGACCGATCGGGCTGAAATTTGGATATATTATTCTGCACATATGTCGTTAATGCATGAACCAAAATCGTAATTATTGATTAATATTTAACTCTTTTTTAAAACAATTTACGGTTAAAGAAAAGGTGAAAAATTTTCAACTCGGCCATTTTGTATTTTTTTTTTTTTTGGATTTCAATTATCTTGGTTCACGCGATAGCGATATATGTGTAAAATAACATATTCAAATTTCAGTCCGATCGGTCTAATAGTTTTTTCTGAATCGTGCACACCAGTTTTTAAAATGGATAACTTCCGGCAGCCATACCAGCCAAATTTATTATTAAAAAAAAAAAAAAAAGAAATTTTCTAATAGTGTTTTATATCTATAATCATATGTGAAAAGTTTGGATCTATAATATAAATTTTAATTTGATATAAAAATTCTTTTAAAAAAAAGGTAAAAGCTTTGGTACTAACCCCTTAACGAATCCGAAGTGCCAAAAATTCTTTCACACACATGTTCTAGATGTGTTTAGCAAGCGATTTGTGCAAAAAAAAAATTGATTTTTTTTACCCATCACATGAGACGACCCCCTTAAGAGAAAAACTAATTTACTGAAAGTTCTATTCCGAACCAGCGGCGGTCGTGACTGCTATGACGATCACTCTACGGAACTTCTTCGGACTAATTTTTCATGTCAAATATGAATAGTTACTGTCTATAGAACAGTTCTATGCATTTTTTAACACATCGTGCTCAAAATTCGATATTGCGTACACAAGCATTTACTAAATCAAGCTTCGCACGCGTCGTAGCAACAAATACGGTTCGATACATATTGCGAGAAATGAAACTGAAGTTTTCAACATTTACGTCAACAAAAATCTATTTCTTTGTAAAAAGGAGGAGATCTAAAATGTAATTGCGGTAGATGGTTTCATTCGATATCAAAAGACACAAAACACCGTTTCAACCCCCTACTACTATAGGATCACACCCAAATGACACCCTAAGTACAGAAAAAATTATTGCAATTCCCCTAACTTTGAGAGCTAAAATTTTATTCTTTTAAATGGTTCCATTTAATGTCCAAAGAAGCCCAAAAAAGTTTTTTATCCACCTAACCCCTAGGTTCACCCTTTAAAATCAACCCCTCAATACAAAAAAAAATCATTAAAAATCTCCAAACTTCGATACCTAAAATTTTATCGTTCAAAACAGTTTCATCTATCTACTCCTCTAGGGTATTCTCAGAATCCATCCCTAAGATAAGCAGTTGATTTTGAGGGTGAAACTAGGGGGTTAGTTGGATGAAACTTTTTTGGGCTTCATTGAACGTTAAATGAACCCATTTAAAAGAATAAATATATCTAAATAAAAGAAAATTTTAGGTCTCGAAGTTCGGGATTTATGATTTTTTTTGTTTTTAGGGGTTGATTTTGAGGGTGATCCTAGGGGGTTTGGTGGATGAAACTTTTTTTTTGGCTTCTTTGGACATTAAATGGAACCATTTAAAAGAATAAAATTTGAGGTCTCGAAGTTAGGGGAATTGCTATAATTTTCTTTGTACTTAGGGGATGATTTGGGGGTGACCTCAGTGTGGTGGGAGGTTGTAACTGTTTTGTGTGTGTTTTGACATCAAATGGAACCATTTAGAGCAATCAGATTTTAAATTTATGATTGCACTATAAAATATATTTCTACGCGAATTAAGCATTCAATTTGCATTTCATGTAAGCAAAGTAAAGATGCATAGAATTCATTAAACTACTTATCATGTAAGTTATCGCTTAAGGTATAGCAACCCTCCACTGATATTATCTATCAACAGAAAAAAGCTGTATCTTCTGGTGAGTAATTCTACCCTTGGTCGGTAAAGTAGTTTTTCATCAAAAACATTTAAGATCATATTTCAATAACCATACATGGGTAGATTTTGTTTTATCAACATAACGTTCACAATAATGAATATTTTTCGCCTATATTGCATAATTTACCTCTGTCTGCATGAAACGAGGTAGATTTTTCCTATTTTTAACGACGAATATTTATTATTGCGAACGACACCACTTTGGCGAAACTAATTAAAATTTGCTTTTACGATTATTACCACATGCCATTATTAGTATCAACCGTTGAAAATTTAAATGTTAAAATGATAATGCAGGTCATCAAAAAAATTTTTTTTTGAGATTTCTATTCTAATACTTTTAAATATTAGTGCATAAATTCTGATTTTATACATAGAAAAGAAATAAAATATTCGTTTTTGAATTATTATGTTTGCTTTTGTCTATTGTACGTCGATAAGTATTTGCATTTGCATTGTAAGTAATTGCATTGCATATTTCATATGCATATGCAATCACAACCAAAAACTACAAAACATGTATATTTATATCACACATATATATAAATATATATATATACACATGTATATATGATATACATGTATATCAAAGCACATTAAACAAAAAAAATTCGAATTGACTGGATTTATTCGGATTGAAATTTCAGATTAATTCTGATTAATTCAGATTAGCAGATTTATTCGGATTGAAGGTTCGGATTGATTTTGAATGGGCTGCGGATTAATTTGGATTGAAAACTTCCTTTGAATTAGATCGGAATGAAAATTCCGGAATGATTCGGAAAATTTTGGATTGATTCGCAATGAATTTCAATACGAAACTTTCGCTAGGGCAGTCGTATAGGCGTAGTGTGGAACTTGTATCTCTACTTGCAAAAGAGCCTTACAGAACACGTACAAAATTGTTATTTAGCCATAAATTTATTACGTACAGAGTTGTATGAATATTTAAACGAGATTTCGCCTTCTAAGTAAAAATTAGAAATTTACAATTATATCCTAATATCTATAATAATATTCAATGGTTGGAAAGCAATCATCAATCCGTAACACCGGCACACAAAAAAAAAGGTTTTGTTCCCGGAACTGGACTAGTATATCCTTATGTTTTTCGGTTCGCTGAATCCGAATCCGATGTCCGTTTGATCCGACAAGGTCAACTTGAAGGTCATTTTAAGGTTAAATGTGTTTATTCTCTCAAAAATGAATTTATGACTGCAGATTCTGAAAGAACGCGAAATTTTACGTCTAGATATGTATTCAACTTTTTTGATAATATAACCCATTCATTTTATTGTATGGAGGGTTCATATGACAATTGCAAAAATAAACAAAATGTGTCTTCATGCTACAAAACTGCTAAATCAATATGTTTTCGGCTCCATTATATTTTTGGAGTCGCTGGAACGTGCATTTTGTATCTTACTCTGATACTTCTTCATCGTTTCGCCTTCTTTTATAACGTACTCGTTTATCCTCAAAAGATCTGTGCAAGGGATAAAGAAATCATTACGTGAGAAAGGTTTGGAAACCTAGAACATCCTTCGTTGTAGGATCTGACAATATCTTACAGCAGGCGTTGATAGATCCAAAGAAGGTATTGATACCTCCATTACATATAAAATTAGGACTCACGAAACAATTCGTCAAAGCGTGGAATAAAGAAGGCGATTGTTACAAATACTTACGAGATCAATTTCCAAGTCCATCTGATGCTAAGGTAAGAGCGGGAGTATTCGATGGACCTCAGATCAGAAAAATGTTCAGAGACGATCACTTTGTAACTCAAATGAGCCCTATTGAGAAGAATGCGTGGATCAGCTTTAAGAAAGTATGTAGTAATTTCCTAGGCAATCATAAGAGCTCGGACTACAAAGAAATAATATCGGATATGGTTGATAATTTCGGGAGATTGGAATGTAACATGAGTTTAAGGGGTTAGTACCAAAGTTTTCACCTTTTTTTTTAAGAATTTTTTTATCAAATTTTATCCTAACTTTTCACACATGATTATAGATATAAAACACTATTACAAACAAATTTTTTTTTTTAATAATAAATCTTGCTGGTAACGCTGCCGGAAGTTACCCATTTTAAAAACTGGCGTGCATGATTCAGAAAAAACTATTGGACCGATCGGGCTGAAATTTGGATATATTATTCTACACATAGGTCGCTATCGCATGAACCAAAATAATTAAAATCCGAAAAAAAGTAAATACAAAATGGCAGACTTAACAATTTTTCACCTTTTCTTTAGCCGTAAATTTGTTTTAAAAAAGGGTTAAATATTAATCAATAATTATGATTTTGGTTCATGCCATAACGATATATGTGTAGAATCACATATCCAAATTTCAGCCCGATCGGTCCAATAGTTTTTTCTGAATCATGCACGCCAGGATGAAAAATGTTGTTCTGAGAAAAACGCGTTTAGTTTTTGATCTAAAATACAGGGTGATCCATTTTAATCTATAATTATCTTTTAAAATACTTTATTTACGAAAAAATAGTTTAGACAAAAGTTGACCAGGATCGAGAGGACCATTTAATTGTACCATAAATTTCTACCTTGAGTTCAATTTTCAAGGTCTTTTGCTTTAAACGCGCGTCAAATGCACGTTCGGCACGTTCAAGATGCTTACGTTGTTCTGCTTTTTTCGATCTACTTCTCGATATTTATGACAAAAATAACAATTAACCTTACAGTTCTACATATATTTGTTATAAGAATTTGCACTTTTTAGAAAATAAATTTTTCAAAAATGATTGTAATATGTAATATGTAATTGTAATATGTAATTTTTCAAAAATTACATATGATGGACAGTCATGTAGACGAATTTCCAGATAACGTTGGTGATTTCAGTGAAGAACAAGGAGAACGTTTCCATTAAGATTTTATAGATGCAGAACGAAGATTTCAGGGTAGATGGGGTGAAAACATGATGGCAGACTTCTGTTGGATGTTGCATAGAAAAAGCACAGAAAATGGAAAGAAACGCAAAAGAAATCCCTTGCACAGATCTTTTGAGGATAAACGAGTACGTTATAAAAGAAGGCGAAACGATGAAGAAGTAGTAGAGTGAGATGCAAAATGCACGTTGCAGCGACTCCAAAAATATAATGGAGCCGAAAACATATTGATTTAGTAGTTTTGTAGCATGAAGACACATTTTGTTTATTTTTGCAATTGTCATATGAACCCTCCATACAATAAAATGAATGGGTTATATTATCAAAAAAGTTGAATACATATCTAGACGTAAAATTTCGCGTTCTTCAGAATCTGCAGTCATAAATTCATTTTTGACAGAATAAACATATTTAACCTTAAAATGACCTTCAAGTTGACCTTGTCGGATCAAACGGACATCGGATTTGGATTCAGCGACCCCAAAAACATATAGAAATAATAATTTAAATCAATTTGACTATTTTTTCAGGATTTGACCTTGAATTGACTTTAAACCTGACCTGATTGAGACAAACGGACACCGGATTCGAATTCAGCGACCCAAAAAACATAATGATATACTAGTCCAGTTCCGGGAACAAGACCTTTTTTTTTGTGTGCCGGTGTTATATGTTAAATTTGAATATTTCAAGGTCGTTAGTATAGATCTTGCTTCTGCTAACGACCCAAAACATAAACAGGGTTATTTTTGTCGACATTTCGCACGGGAATGTTGAATTGTGATACTTGAGTCATGTCTCCGTAGCTAATGGGACAATTTTAACGAATAATATTGAATATAATAGATCGCCGAAAAAGGTTATACCTGTTTGCGGTATAAAGTCCGTAACGCTTTCGACGATCACAATCAATATTATTCACAAGTTGAGGATCTTTTTCCTCACAATATATAGAAATTATAAACTTTTGATCGGATCTTGTTCCGAAATATTTAAAATTGCCGAGGACCTAATTCCTCATGATATTATTATTGAATAGAAATCGGATCTTGTTCCGATATATTGGAAATGTATGGGAAAGTTTTAAGTGACAGATCTTGCTCTGATCATTTAAAACAATATTGAAATTGATATTATCAATTGAGAAATTGTTGTTGATGTTGGATGACAGGATGTTGCTCCGTTATCCAATGATATTATATGCAAATTGATTGAAGTCAGATCTTGTATTTCGCGCCTCCTCCTCAAGATCAACACGTAGTCCCCCAACTTTGGGTCAGAATTACCACAACTTAAAAGCTAAAAGAACCAAAAACGGGGGCGCGCGCGTCGCTGACGCCCCGTAGGATGTGAGTCTTCTCATTCTTTTTCTTTGTGTCAGACAATCCACTTCGTTCCTTTTTTTTTAAGTGAGTCAAAGATGGGAAAGAAGAAAAGAAAGCATAGTTCGTTGTCATCATCAACTTCATCGTCATCGGAGGATGAGCTGGATGATCCTAGACAGCGTAGGAAGATTTTAAAAAGAATTTTAAAGTTAGAAAAGAAGGAGGACCGTCGTCACAAGAAAAGGTCCAAGCATCGTAAACGCTATTCAAGTGCGGAATCTGATTCTTCCGTCTACCATCAAAAGTTTTCAGGCTCATGCCTACATATTGATTTTTTATATCTAAAGGGCTCATACCCACACTAAAAAATCAGGCACATGCCGACATACTAGACTTTATGTCTGAAGGGCTCATACCCGTCAAAAAATTATCAAGTTCATACTTGCTAAATTGCCTTGACTATAATTATAAAAGGGCCTCATCTGATTTCAATTTTGTGTAGGTTATGATTCTCAGTCGTCAGTTGAGCACTTGCATTCGTCTCTACCGACGCAAGAGGAGTAGATCTCGTCCGTACCGACAGTGGGAACATTCAAGATAAGAATGCTACAGAGGACAAATCGGCAATGCCACAAAATACTGATCCGATTGATCAGACATCAGAGATCAAGAACTTACCTCAAAATTTTGTTGAGGTAATGGGCAAGCGGAACGCAGAAGACAGAGTTCTAGCTCCACCTATGCACGAGGATTTTACAGTCCGTTCAAATGAAATCCTGAAGTTAGGTTTATCAGAAGAAGAACTCTCAACGTTATTGAAAAAATACCCGCCTCCTAGCAACTGTATAAATTTAGATCCTCCAAAATTAAATACAGTTTTTAATTCGTGCAAACTTCCAGAGTCGACTTTTAAAAGAGACAAGAAAATTGTTCATACTCAAGAAAAATTGACGGCTGCTATAGCTGCGTCTTGTAAGGCTATATCCACGATTTTCGAGCGTAACAATACGGAGGATACAGCTCTTCTAGAATCTTTAAGCGATTCTTGTCGAATTCTCATTGACCTTCAACGAGAAAATACTAAAATTAGGAGAAGTCTGATTCTTGCAATTTATGAACCACCTCTCAAAGACTCGTTGAACTCAACCATTCCTGATGATTCCTATTTGGAAAAGATCTGGTTGACAATGTCAAATCAGCTCAAGCCGTGGAACGAACTCCACTGCTTTTAATCCTAAGCAGGTGACACCTAAAAACAATCAAAAAAACTTGAGAAGCCTGCCTCATCAACAATCGAGGATCTCAACGATGTTGGGCGGGCAGAAGAAACAATGGAATACACCTCGCAAACCATATAAGAAGAACCAACGATATCAACAGAAACCACCTCAACCGAGCTCATCACGCAGGAAGGATTACAGGAGGAAGGATTAGGCCTAGTAAGTAATGTTGCTGGTAGATTAAGGTATTTTGTGGAAAGTTGGAAGGAAATAACTTCAGACCCAAAAATTTTGTCTTGGGTCAAAGGATACAAAATCCCTTTTGTTTCAAGTCCTGAACAAACGTTTGTTAAACGGCTTGTTTTTTCTACTGAAGAAAAACACAAAATGTCTTCTCAAATCTCCGAACTTTTGAAAAAAGGCGTAATACGCAAGTGTGAGTCTAGAAAGGATCAATTTATTTCAAGCATATTTTTAGTTAATAAACCAGATGGTAGTAGCAGATTCATTCTGAATCTTAAAGGGTTGAATAAATTTATTCACACGCAGCATTTCAAATTAGAGGACCATAAGACGGCAATTAAACTAATAAGTAAAGAGTGTTTTATGGTAACCTTGGACATTAAAGATGCTTTTAATTCAATTTCGGTTGATGAAAATGACAGAAAATTTCTTAGATTTGAATTCGATGGTACAACATATGAGTTTACGTGCATGCCCTTCGGTTTCTGTACAACTCCTCATGTTTTCACGAAGCTCTTGAGATCTGCGGTCTCTATTCTCAGAAAGTCAGGTTTTTTATCGGTTATTTATCTAGACGACTTTTTGTTGATTGGCAATACATATTCTGATTGTTTAAAAAATCTAACAGAGACTAGAAACTTATTAGAGAAAATCGGTTTTGTTATTAATGAAGAGAAAAGTCAGATAGTGCCAAGTAAAATTCGTAAATTCTTAGGTTCTACGTTTAATTCATCAAGAATGATTTTAGAGCTTCCTGAATCAAAAAGATTTGCCATCCTCAATCAGATAGAAAATTTTCAAAAAATTTCACGATGCAAAATTAGAGAATTTGTCCAGTTTATCGGTTCTTTAATAGCTTGTTGCCCTGCTCTATCTTATAGCTGGTTGTATACTAAGGATTTTGAGAGAAAGAAAATCAAGGCTTTAGCAGATAACAATGATAATTATGACGCGTACATGAAATTATATTTGAACGCAAAATATTTACTATGGTGGAAAAACCATATTTTAACCGGCTGTAGGTCAATAAGGGAGGTAGAATTCACTATCGAGATTTTCTCAGATGCTTCTCTGACTGGTTGGGGAGCTGTTTGTGGTTCTCAAAGATCTCATGGTTTTTGGACAAAGGAGGAACAGGTCTTAAATATAAACCTTTTAGAATTAAAGGCTGCCTTTTTCGGGCTTAACTGTTTTGCCAAAAATTTAAGATCATGCAATATACTATTGAGAATCGACAACACGACTGCCATTTGCTATATTAATAGAATGGGTGGTACCCAGTATATACATCTTATTAGGTGCACAACTTTGCTTCCGCCGATTTTTTTTTCGAAAATTTGAGGCTCTATTCTGAAAAAGTGATTACCTGTTTATGATTCAAAGTACTGTCCGTCACTAGCCACTACTTTTTGCCATCTTTCGGGCAATTGTCGGATACCATCTCGAAAAAACGATGCGCCTTTTGAGGCGATTCACAAATCGATCCATTCTTTGACTTCTTCATAAGAATGGAAATGCTGTTCAGCTAGGCCATGTGCCATCGATCGGAACAAATGGTAGTCGGAAGGAGCAATGTCTGGAGAGTACGGCGGGTGGGGTAAGACTTCCCATTTTAGGGTTTCCAAGTATGTCTTGACGGGTTTTGCGACATGTGGCCGAGCGTTGTCATGTTGCAGGATAACTTTATCGTGTCTCTCTTGATACTGTGGCCGTTTCTCCTTCAATGCTCGACTCAAACGCATCAATTGAGTTCGATACCGATCCCATGTAATAGTTTCACTCGGTTTCAACAGCTCATAATACACCACACCGAGCTGGTCCCACCAAATGCAGAGCATAATCTTGGCATCGTGAATATTCGGTCTGGGTGTAGATGTGGAGGCATGTCCGGGCATTCCCCATGATTTTCTGCGTTTGGGATTATCGTAGTGGACCCATTTTTCGTCGCCGGTTACAATGCGATGTAAAAAACCCTTCTGATTCTGTCTTTGAAGCAGCTGTTCCCAAGCAAAGAAACGGCGTTCAACGTCTCTTGGCTTCAATTCATAAGGAACCCAATTTCCTTGCTTCTGAATCATTCCCATGGCTTTGAGGCGTTTCGAAATTGCTTGTTGAGTGACTCCCAATGATTCTGCTAATTCTTCTTGCGTTTGGCACGAGTCTTCAGCAAGTAATGCCTCTAGTTCGGAATCTTCGAAAATTTTTTCTCTTCCGCCGCCATGCCGGTCCTCGACATAAAAATCACCGCTTTTAAAGCGTTGAAACCACTCACGACACGTTCTTTCACTAAGAGCAGCGTCACCGTAAGCACTTGAGAGCATTCGATGAGCCTCAGCCGTAGTTTTCTTCAAATGAAAGCAGAAAATCAACACTTCCCGCAAATGACGAGAATTTGGCTCGAAAACTCACATCTTCGATCGAGAATACACTTCTGATGCAAACACAAATTCACTAATGTGGTGATGTGGTTATGTTGACAGAT
>UCOK01019365.1:0-33191 GCA_900474325.1 Synergus umbraculus
TATATATATAATATATAAATATAATTTTATGTTATGATTTACATTTCAATTTCCCAAGAAAGGTATAAGTTTTGTCCTAATTTTAACGTGCAAAGAATATACACTTGTTTAAAATTCCGCTGGAAAATTCTACATTTCATTATGCAACTTTTGAAAAGCAATTTCTTAATGGATGGTGGAGTCATAAAACTTCTTGCGAACTTTATTCTTCAGTAAATTAAATAGTTTTTATCTCATTCAACTTGTACAAAATTATTAGCTATTTCTGGCTTCACTCTAATACTTTTTCATGCTTTTTGCTTATGAACAATGAGAAAAAGCTTTAATCATTTAATGCCCAATCGCATTAAATGATTCGATTAGATTGCATTTGGGATTTCTAAATATTTCACGAAATTAGCATCAATAAATTGAAATGAAAATTTAAAGCAACGTATTGATATCAAAACGACAAATTCCAACCGAACCGTTATAATTATACAGAATATTCAAAGACGTGTTGAGAATCAAATCGAATAAAATCGAAAGATCATAATTCTTTCAGGAATTAATTTGAACGAGCCCGTGGTGTTAATTAAAAAATCCGTGAATTAATTCTGTCGATGCTGGAGGCACTAGACACAATTTCTAATTCTATTACGTTATAAAGGTAAACGTAATAAAATATTGGAAACACTATATTTAGTCAGGACCCCCCGGGATACTTTACTCTTTGCCCCTCGCCCCAGATCACTTATTTCCCTAAAGAACACGTTCTCAATTCTCAAACAGCACGTGTCGCTCGCTCTCGAGACGAATATTCATTCAGAGAAAAATAGACGTTCTCTGAGGTATATAAACTATAAAGTAAACGGTATAATAAACGCCGTTCATTTGTTTTCTTCCTTTTGTTTATTTAACCAGTTAACGAACGTCAAATTCTATTTTTCGCATAAAGGAGAGGATAAAAGTTAATGACTTAAAAATGCGGAGGTATTCGTTTGTCCATCCACTTTGAGAGGCGCACCGTATGGCATAGAAAAGCCCCTTTCTGAACAAGGGGGCGGGGATCCTATATTTCGACGTCATCGTAGGGTTTCTTTTTAAAATTCTCGTAAATTATCCCTAAGAAGGCCTCCCCACAAGGCATCGGATTTAACTTTTAACGAACCCACGTTACCCACGTGCTTTACATCGATATACCGCGCTTATACGCCATCCGGTTTTATGCACTCAAAAGTCAAATTGATTCTCTATTCGTGCTCCTATAGTCAATTCATTATACGGTAACCAGTAACCACCTCGAAAGTTATGTAAATTTAAGGGAATTTTACAAGTTTCTGTTGTATAAGTAGTGATAAATTATACGTTGTTAACTGTTCTTCACTATATAAAGAAGTTTAGTCATTTTTGAGGTGGAAGAAGTACATAATTGATATTATAAGAATAGGGGAATTTGGATTAGATTATTCATGGTGTTTTTTTAAATTCTTATACCCTTTGAAAAGTGATGTTACCGCACAGAAAAAAGAAAGTCTTGAATCAAACCCGGAAGTTTAGTTTTTATTACAATTTCAGTCAGTTTTTTTTGGGCTTAAATTTATAGTTTTAAGCCCAAAAACTGACTTAAATTGTAAAAAAAAAACTATAGAATTTCGGGCTTAATTCAAGACTTTTTTGTCTGTGGCGTATATCTCGAAAATTTGGAACACATGTTTGTTAAAAGTCTGATGATTTTTGGAAATTTATTGAAACTAGTAATTATGATAAGTTATGAATTAATTTCTCGTTTTTGCACACCTTTTGCTAGTATACAAAATAATTGAGAAATTTATAATTTTAGAAATAGAGAAAATTGTAATTCCTTATCTAATTTCAGAAATTTCCATAAGTTTTGTAAGATTCTTTAAAATCCTTTAATGTCCTTCAAAATTCTTTAAATTACTTTATATCCTATAACATTTTTTGTAAGATCCCTTAAAATAATTTAAAACCCCTGAAATGTCATAAAATATCGTAAAATATCTTACAAGTATTTAAAATTCCATGAAATTCCGTAAAATCTCTCGAATCTCTTAAAAGACTTCAAAATTACTTAATAGCCTGTATAATATCTTAAAGTCCCTTTAAGTCCTTTAAATTTCGTAAAATTACTTGAGATTCTTTAAAATTTCACAACCTATCGTTATATTACTTAAAATTACTTAAAATTACTCAAAATACTATGAAATTTTATTAAAGCCCTTAAAATTCCTGAAAATGCCTCTATTATTTTTCAAAATTTTGTGAAATTCCTTTAATTTTCGTGTAAATTAAATTGATATTCCTTAAAATTACTCAAAGACCCATGAAATCTGAAAATCCACTGAAATTACGTAAAATCCCTTAAAATTATTAAAATTCCCATGAAATGTCATTAAATCTCGTAAAATTCCTCGAATTTCTTAAAAGTCTTTTAAATTACTTAATATCCTCTACAATATCTCAAAATCTCTTTAAGTCATTTAAATTTCATAAAATTACTTGATATTCTTTACAACCTATCGTTATATCCCTTAAAATTACTTAAAATTACTCAAAATACTATGAAATTTTATTAAAGCCCTTAAAATTCCTGAAAATGCCTCTATTATTTTTCAAAATTTTGTGAAATTCCTTTAATTTTCGTGTAAATTAAATTGATATTCCTTAAAATTACTCAAAGACCCATGAAATCTGAAAATCCACGGAAATTACGTAAACTTCCTTAAAATTATTAAAATTCCCATGAAATGTCATTAAATCTCGTAAAATCCCTTGAATCTCTTAAAACTGAAATTTCATAAATTCTCTTGAATTCCTTAAAAGTCCTTAAAATTACTAAATATCCTATAAAATATTGTGAAATCCCTTAAAGTTATTTAAAATTTTATGAAATATCATGAAATCTCTTAAAATTCCTGACAATGCATTAGAATTTCATAAAACCCCTTCAAAATCCTTGAGAAATAAATTAATATGTCATAAAATATCGTAAAATATCTTGCAAGTATTTAAAATTTCATGAAATTCTGTAAAATCCCTTTAACATCCTTTAAAATCTGCTTAAAGTCCTTTAAATTTCGTAAAATTACTTTATATTCTTTAAAATTCCACACAACCTTTTTTTATATTCCTTAAAATTACTTAATATTCTATAAAATATTATGAAATTCCTTTAAGTTTCGTAAAATCACTTAAGGGTACTTAAAATTACTCAAAGGTCCATTAAGTCGCAATAAATCTCTTGTTTCTGAAAATAAAAGCCCTTCAAATTTCTTATATTATTATAAAATATACAAAATCCCTTCAAATTACTTAGAATCCACAAAAATATCATCAAATCCCACAAAGTTACTTAAAATCACATAAAATCTGCTGAAATTCCTAAATCTCCAACGAAATCCCGTAAAATCCCTTGAAAGTCCTTTAAATAATTTAATATCCTAAAATATCTTACAAGTATTTAAAATTCCATAAAATCCCTTGATATTCTTTAAAACTCTTTAAAATTACTTAACATCCCATAAACAATATTTTAAAATGCCCTTAACATCCTATCATTATAAAATATTTTCAATAACAATCCTAATTGCTAGTAGTAATAATAAAAGATTAATAGATTTATTATAGTTCTTTGATCTTCTTTCCCTCGCAAGCCTCAGCAATCTATCTTTTTCTAAATCATCAGACAAGCCAAACTAGAAAAATATTAACGACTCCTACTCAACACCTGTTAGATCTGTTCAAAATTAGAATATTTCCAGAAAGCTTTCACCGGCTTCGCCCCTTGCCCTACAATTACATTATAATGAACCAAAAACAATGGCTCCAACGAACACCAGAGATCAAAGTAGATCTCGACCCACTCAAATATTTCCCTCCCACTGGAATAAATTACAGAATATCATCAAATAAATCTACAGCCGAATATTGATGCAGGTGCCTTGAAAACGCAGTTGGTAAATTATTTGAAACCGAGTCAAAATCAATATATATATATATCTATATAGCAAAACGAAGGTCGCTTTCATTCTCGTTACATAAAAAGAATAATTTATTATAATTGTGAGCTGCTGCACCAACGAGGAGTAAATGTTGTTCGCTGGTTGTCTAGTATTGTTCAAAATCAATTATAATCATTATCAACATCGTTAGGTACTTTAGTCTAGCTTGGTCTCGGAACGAGCAAGCGAACAAAAGGTAAAGGGAAAATGTAGCGCCCTGTAATTAGAAACATCCTGAAGGCGGGGAAAAAAGGATCCAGTGGAGTAGTCAAGCTAGAAAGAATGACAGCGGTTTGAAGAAAAGTAAGCCTAGGCGGGGCAAGTTTCCTGAGACTGATATATATTCGGTATATTTCGGTATATTTCTAATCCTGACCCTAGGAGGAATATTTCGGTTTTCGAGCATCTGCTTCTGAAGCAAATTTAAAGCTTCGTGACAAGATCCTCGTGTTCATCGATGAGCAAGGCTTCCATAGATGTTTTAGTGGAAAAAAGAAAAAAATGAAAAAATAAAACGTGGTCGTAATAACGATCTCAGCTCGTCGGAAGTAAAGCGTGACGACGCAAATGACCCTGTTGCGTCTCGGGTTATAACACTTCACTTCCTCCATGACATTCTTTTTGACTTTTATTCTCTCTTTCTTCAAACGAAACCAAATTTGCTTCTTGTAGAGTTGCCATACATTTTTTTGTTGTTTCAATAAATTGCTACATTTTTATTCGTAACAACTTGTCAGTGTCAAGTTTTAACAAAAGAAATCACCTTGGCGGCAGGTTCGGATTGAAATTCAATCCGAACCAATCGGAAAATTTCCGAATCATTCCGGAATTTGTGTCCGAACCAAATAGTCTCATTCCGATCTAATTCGAAGGATGTTTTTAATCCTTTTTAATCCTTTTTAATCTGTGTCTCAACTCCAAATTCAATCAGAATGAATCCGAAGCTTACCTTTTAATCATTTTTAATCCGTGACCCCTAATCCAAATGAATCCGAAATCTATCCGAATACACTTTTTAATCCGTACTTCCAATCCAAATGAATCTGAACACACTTTTCAATCCGTACGTCTAATCCGATTGAATCCGAAACTAAACCGAACTCACATTTCAATAAGAACGGTCAATCGGAATGAATCCGAGCCGCATCAAGAAAGATTTTTTAGTCCTTTTTAATCCTTTCCAATCCGTCAGTCTTTACAACGTTGAATCCGAATGAATCCGATTGAATCCGATACCAAACCGAATGAATCCGATTCTAATCCGAACAAAGTTTCAATCCTTTTCAATCCGATTTCCAATGCGAATGAATCTGAGAAAATTCTGAACTACTTTCAATCCTTTTCAATCCGTGACCAACAAAAATTTCAGTTCTAATTAATCCGATATTCAATCTGTACACACTCTTCAATCCGTTATCCCAAACCGAATCAATCCGAAATCAATCCGAACGAATTTTAATCCTTTTCAATCCGTCCCCTCAATCCTAATTAATCCGAAATCAATCCGAACTACTTTCAATCCTTTCTAATCCGTAGCTTTAATCCGAATGAATCCGAAAACAATCCGAAATTATTTTCTATTCTTTCCAATCCGGATGAATCCGAAAAGGTTGTGACTAATCACTTAAAAATAAAATTTATACTTAAAAAAATGTTAGTGCAAATATGTCACTGAACAGCATCCTTCACTTTAAATTGGAATCCTTGCTTCGATCTCAGATTAGATCGGATTCATTCGGATTGAAATCCTTTCTTTGACTTCGGATTACATCGGTTTCATTCGGATTAAAATTCTTCCTTTAACCTCGGATTCAGTCGGATAGAAATCGAGAATAGACTTCGGATTAGCCGGATTAGAATCCTCTTTTCTATTTCGGATTAAATCGGATAGGAATCCTTAGATCGACCTCGGATTGATTAGGATAGGAATCTTTGATCGGACTTCGGATAAGATCGGAATGAAATTGTTTGCTTCGGATAGAAATTCCGGAATGAAATTGATTCAAAAGGATACATTTTTTTCTATCCGAACCTTCCGCCAGGGATTCTAATCCGATCTAATCTGAGGTCTAATCTCGATTTCTATCCGACTGAATCCGAAGTCAACCAAAATTTCTATCCGACTGAAACCGATCTAATCCGAAGTCAAAGAAAGGATTTTAATCCGAATGAATCAGATCTAAACCGAGGTTTAAGGAAGGATTTCAATCCGAATGAATCCGATCTAATCCGAGATCGAAGCAAGGATTCCAATTTAAAGTAAAGGATGCTGTTCAGTGACATATTTGCACTCACATTTTTTTAAATATAAATTTTATTTTTAAGAGATTAGTCACAACTTTTTCGGATTCATTCGGATTAAAGCTACGGATTAGAAAGGATTGAAAGTAGTTCGGATTAATTAGGATTGAGGGCACGGATTGAAAAGGATTGAAAGGTAACTTGAGTTAGAACTACGGATAGAAGAGGATTAAAATTCGTTCGGATTGGGATAACGGATTTAAAAGTGTTGCCGGATTGAATATCGGATTAATTCTGACTGAAATTTTTGTTGGTTGCGGATTGAAAAGGATTGAAACTTTGTTCGGATTAGAATCGGATTCATTCGGTTTGGTATCGGATTCATTCGGATTCAACGTTGTAAAGACTGACGGATTGGAAAGGATTAAAAAGGACTAAAAAATCTTTTTTGATGCGGCTCGGATTCATTCGGATTGACCGTTCTTATTGAAATGTGAGTTCGGTTTAGTTTCGGATTCAATCGGATTAGACGTACGAATTGAAAAGTGTGTTCGGATTCATTTGGATTGGAAGTACGGATTAAAAAGTGTATTTGGATAGATTTCGGATTCATTCGGATTAAGGGCCACGGATTAAAAGTGATTAAAAGGTAAGCTTCGGATTTATTCTGATTGAATTTAGAATTGAGACACAGATTAAAAAGGATTAAAAAGGATTAAAAACATCCTTCGAATTAGATCGGAATGAGACTATTTGGTTCGGACACAAATTCCGGAATGATTCGGAAATTTTCGGATTGGTTCGGAATGAATTTCAATCCGAACCTTCCGCTAGGGTTTAGATTGGAATCCTTGCTTCGATCTCGGATTAGATCGGATTCATTCGGATTGAAATCCTTCCTTAAACTTCAGTTTAGATCTGATTCATTCGGATTTCAATCCTTTCTTTGATTTCGGATTAGATCGGTTTCATTCGGATTAAAATTCTTCCTTTAACCTCGGATTCAGTCGGATAGAAATTTTGGATGACTTCGGATTCAGTCGGATAGAAATCGAGGATAGACCTCGGATTAGGTCGGATTAGAATCCTCTTTTTCATTTCGCATTAAATCGGATAGGAATCCTTAGATCGACCTCGGATTGATTAGGATAGGAATCTTTGATCGGACTTCGGATAAGATCGGAATGAAATTGTTTGCTTCGGATAGAAATTCCGGAATGAAATTGATTCAAAAGGATACATTTTTTTCTATCCGAACCTTCCGCCAGGGCAGATAACAGGTTTTCGATTTTCAAAATTTGATATTTCGGATCCAGCGCATATCCATTATCCATCATCATCTTATAGCAAGCAATCTTCATAGGGAGTTTCACAACCTTATAAAAGTTTTCCTGAAAGCCCATGAAAGAACGTAATTCCTTCTTCATCGTTGAACATCAGGCGACTAACGAAACCAGCAAAAATTCTTCACTCTGAGCTAGACGAATGACATTTCACGCCGGGTCAAAAACCGCATGGCCCGTTCTCGAACCTGCAAAAAGCGATTGCTTGGACACGGAACAACCGGACTGCAGTAGTTGTAAAAAGTATCGTGGTAGAATGTTGAGACTCGTAATAAAGGGCTCAGAGGCAATGTTACTTGGTGGTTACTTGCCTCGTTTTACGAAGTCATTTTTCTAATATCCTGATTAAGGCCATGTCAGACTTACCCGATTCCTACCTTACCGACATTTTTTTGTCTGCAACATTACGTCTACATTTATTGAAATATCAAATTGAAAATTTCTAAAATTGATGCTAAAGCATTAAGGTACGTCTATCTGGTCTTAAATTTTTGTAAAAATAAAAAAAAATTTTAAAAAAAATTTTTTTTATAAATTTCAAGATTTACGACCAGATAAACGTACCTTAATGCTTTAGCATCAATTTTAGAAATTTTCAATTTGATATCTCAATAAATGTAGACGTAATGTTGCAGACAAAAAAATGTCGGTAAGGTAGGAATCGGGTAAGTCTGACATGGCCTTAATTTTGAACTATTTTTGTTTTCTGTCATAACAAATAATGTCTACCAAAGAAATAAGTTAATACACTTCAGTTATTGTTTCATATTTTATAATTTTTTTGAGTAACTTAGTTGCTCAAAATTAAGTCTGATTAGTAGTTGAGTAAATACTAGCAGTATTACACATATAACGTTTATAATTTATTTAACAAATTTTAGAAACTATCCAAAGATTTCGAAGGATTATAAATAATTTCCAGGTATTCTCTGAGATTCTCTAGGTTTTTAATGATTTCAAGACATTTTCAATAATTATAAAGTATGTTAAGAGATTTTTAAGGAAGATTAGGGAATTCAAAGAATTTGTAAGGAATTGTAAGGAATTTTAAAGGTCTTTAAAAAGCTTGTAAAAATTTTAAGAAATTTTGATTTTTCAAAGTGATTTTAAGGGATTTTAAAGCTCCTCATGGAATCTTAAATGTTTTCATGAGATTTTTTATGAATTTTTAAAATTACTCAAAATTCTATGGAATTTCGTTAAATTCTTTAAAATTCTTAAAATCCAATATAATTTCACCAAATCCTTTAGAATTTCTTTAAATAAATGTCGTTAAATTTACATAAAATAATATCTCAAAAAATATCTTAAATTCGCTTAAAATTACTTAGAATCTCTAAAAATATCATCAAATCCCATAAAATTACTAAAAATCCTATGAAATTCCTTATTTAAATTTCGCAAAATCAATTGATATTTCTTAAAATAACTCAAAGTTCCATGAAATTTCGTTAAATCCTTGACAATCCGATATGTCTCAACAAATTCTTTAAAATTTCTAAACAAAAAAATCTTTAAAATTAATGCTCTCTTAAAATATTTTTGGAAAAGTTTTCGAAAATTTTAATAGATTTTTTTACGTATTTCAAGGGATTTTAAAGTTTTTTTGTGGAGTTATAAAGGATTTTAGGAAACTTGTAAGAAGTTTAACAAATTTGGAATTTTAAACGATTTCTCAAAATTTTTATGATTTATAAAAGATTTTATAGAATTTTAGGGGAAAAGTTTTCAAAAATTGTGAAAGATTTTGTAAAAATTACATGTAATTTTGACATTTTAAAAATTATTTTAAGGAATTTTAATAGTCCTCATAGAATTTAAAATTTCAAGTAATGTTTACATTCTCATCAGAGAATGTATTATTGATTTTTGAAAGATTTTTTTTTCATACTCCAAATTTTTATTTATTTACTAGGAATAATTTTAGAGAATTTAGAGGAATTTGCTAAAGATTTTAAATAATAATAGGGAATTTCAAGAGATTTTATAAGATTTCAAAAATTATAAAAGGATTTCAAGAGATTTATAGTAATTTTGAAAAGAGTTATTATTAGATTTTTTTCAGAGATTTAAAAAAATTTCAAGAGATTTTAATGCACTTCAAGGAATTTTTATATATTTTAAACAATTTCAGGTAATTTTAAGGGATTTTAAGTGATTTCATTTGATTTACTCTACATTAGAATAAATACTTTAAAATTTCTTAAAATCACTTAAAATGTTTTGAAATCTTTTGAAAATTTGTAAACACTCTTAAATTCTCTTGACATCCATTGGAATTCCTTAGAATTAAACAAAATATTAAAATAATAACTAAAATCTCCTGAAATCCTTTGAAATTTCTGCTAGTCAATTTAATTTCTATTAGTAAATAAAAAAATAATAGTATGATTTTAGGAACATTTTTGATATTCTTAATCCAAAAAGTGCAAAAATAAAATAAAATAAAAATTTTTGTCAAACTACGTCTGAAACTTCAATCCAATGATGTTTTCAGGAATTTCAAGAAATTTCAATGAACTTTAAGAGATTTCAAAAGTTGTTGAAAATTTGAGAGATTTTTACGAAAGTTATTTAAAGTGAAAGTGTCTGAAAGTTAAGGTAAAGTCAGGAAAATTTCAGTGAATTTAAAAAATTGAATCTTGTGGCCACCCTGCATTGAGTATTTCAATAAAATGGTGATCATTTCATGAACACCTGCTTCCCAACAAAGAATCATAATTAATTTGCTCATAGAACTTTTTTAAATACAACAAGTACCTCTCGACTTATTAAATCCAGCACTATGATCAGAAATCGAAATGAACAGTACACTATGATTTCTTGCGATGAGAAACCGGAAAAATGTTAACGACTCGGATGATGACCGTGAGGAGGTTCTGATGGAAGGATAAGCCAGCTTTATAGTTCGTAATTACGCTGCGAAGAATCGTGGAAATTAAATGTATCTACTGGGCTCGTATTACGAACGCCAATTGTTACGGCTTGTAAAGTTTACGACTTTGTCCTTCCACCCAAAGCCTAAATATAATTCTTGGAGAAAAGTTTAGCATTTAACATCCATCCTGTCCACGGCGTAACAGTTGCGGTTCCTGTTAACCAAAATGACATTTGCGGTGGATCATATTGGACTTAGGTGGCAGAACTGGGGTTGCGCAAGATTTATGAATCGAGAGTAAACATAAATCCAATCTATTCTATATGCGTCTAATAAATATCTTCACAATGCATGAGCTCGGATTTCAATTAAGCCGCTACTTTTGGGCTTTGTTTGATCTCATGCAGTGAATATTATACCTCATTTGTGAATAGAACAGATGCATTGATCAGAATAAATAGCGAGATGAATTTAATCATCATTTTAGAGAGACTTTATTTGCTAGCTGATCAATACAATTGAATATATTGATATAATTAAAAGCAGTATCATTTATTCTCAATAAAAGAATTAGATATAAATGCTTTATTGAGAATATACATATTTACACGTATGTGATAATTAAGAGTGAATTAATTTAACGCTGAATGGAGGTTTTGTTCACTAAAAGATGTTTTTGTGGCTTTAAGCGAGAGATAGAACGTTAAAATCGGGTTGTGATTCAAATGTACTCTGGCGCTATTAATTGAAAGATACATAGCGCGACAGCATTGTAACGAACGGTATTTACCGGCAAATCGGTGATATATACCGCGCGTAGAGAACATTGTCCCGGGGGTTTAAAGATTTATTGATAGTGCAAGCATTGCTTTAAATGTAGAGCACCACATCAGCTTCTGGTAAAAAAAAATCCCGCATTTATTCTTCCGTGAAGAATAAATCGTAAAAGTTGTTGAAAGTATAATATTTATTGTAATTTATTCTTGGTCGAGGAGAAGAAATCTACTTATTATTTCTCAAGTTTTCTCCTCTTCTCCTCCTTTTATTCTCTCTTGTTTCCTCGTTTTTTCTGCTTAGAAAGATTTTCTAGTTCTTCTTGTTCTTAAATTGTTGAGCATCGCTCAACATCCGTCCTCAACTTTTCTCAGGAATGATCGTCATCAGTGTAGCGTAGACGCAACTGGAAAACTTACATAATTACGCCTCCGATCGGCCCATCTTTAAGTGCAGCTGCTTCATCGCTCCAGTTGTCTCATCTCACGACTCACGTCGTCTTGAAACACAAGAACATGTCTCCGGTCCGGTAATCCCCTTTCTCAAAAAGTCAGGCTAACACTATAACCTTTTCGGCCTTTCGCTGTAGCCACCCTTAAATTAGCCGACGAAAGATGTTCAGCGGCGAAATAAGACCACTGATAATTTATGCACGACTGCATGCACCGGTTTCGTCAAGGAACCAGCGGTGATCAGGGAAGCAGCGAAAATTGAAGGCCTGAGGCCTAACCGGCATTTTTTTCATAGTCAGGTGTGCGTGTCCTTTCCCCTAGAATTTATATGTATAATTGTGTACTACTATTATATTATTTACTCAGAGGGATAATCGATCAGGTTTTTTTAATTATGCTCATTATCTTCTTAAAAGAAACTTATGTCATGTAAAATATTTTTATATCTACTATCAAACCAACACGTGCGCGTTTTTTTTTGTTTACCGTCATACAAGTTTAAACAGGGTGTCTAGCGGACCGGGAAGTCGGGAAAACTCGGGAATTTCATTTAGGACTAAGAATTTTTTGTATTTTATTGAAAAATCGACGTTTTTCTACTTTACCTTCTTTTAATTCTATTATATAGGAAACCAACACGCGATTATTTTTTTTACTTATTATATTTTGAAGTCTTTCAAAAGTTAATGCCTCTCTTAATCTGAACTAGCCAAATTTCGTTGATTCAAATTTTAAGAGAAGTCAATAGGTTTCTTATGATTTTTAAAAGATTTTGTGGAATTTCATGAGATTTCTAATATTTTAAATGTATTTTTAAGGATAAAAAGGTATTTTAATAGTTATCATAGAATTTTAAAGAACTTCAAGCAGTTTCTTGGACTTTTAAAAGATTTTCGAAAACTTTAAGAGATTCCGAAGGTTTTTCATGAAATTTCAAGAGATTTAGAAAAGATTTTGCGATTTTGAGTGGATGGGCGTGTCTAATAATTGAGTGGGCGTGGTTTAAAGAAAAGGGGTGTGCCTAATAGGCGATTGTGGGTAAAGAATAGGAATGTGTCTAAAATCACGCCCATAAGCTTTTTGTGTGGGTGTCGTTTAAAGAAGGAGGGATCTTGTCTAATGAGTGGGTGCGGTTTAAAGAAGAGGGGGCGTGTTTGGTGGATATTAAGCCACGCCCAGTTATCCGGTAGACATGCCCTTCTTCTTTAACCACGCCCGCCATGTAGACACACCCCCTCGCCGAAAAGTGGGTGGGCGTGGCTTGAGAAAAGGGGTGTGCCTAATGGGCGAGCGTGGGTAAAGAATAGGGATGTGTCTAACATGTATTAAGCCACGCCCGCCTTCTGTTAGACGCGCCCCTATTTTAAAAATCACGCCCGTATGCTTTTAGTGTGGGCATGGTTTAAAGAGGGAGGGATCTTGCCTAATGAGTGGGTGTGGTTTAAATAAGAGGGGCGTGTTTAGTGGGTATCAAGCCACGCCCAGTCGTTCATTAGACACGCCCCCTTTCTTTAAGCCACAAATTTTCGAAATTTTATTTTTTCTTAAATTTTAAATAGATTTTAAATGTTATGGAATTTCCAAGAACTTTAGGAGAATGAAGAGATTTTTAATGACTTTTAAAAGATTTTATTGTCATTTATAAGGAGTTTATGAAATTTTATAAGATTTCTAATTATTCTAAGGGATTTGAAGAAAGCTTTCTTATTTTTAAAAGATTGTATGGAATTTTTAACAATTTTATCAAATATGACGAGATTTCTAATACTTTTAATGAATTTTAAAGAATTTAAAGGATTTTTAAATGTAATCGTAAAATTTTCACGGATTCCAAGAAGTTTTTGGGTATTTTAAGAGGTTTTCACGAATTTCAACAGATTTAAAAAGATTGTTATGACTTTTGAAATATTTTATGAGTTTTAAAAGATTTAAAAACTTGTCAGGCTATTTTATTGAGGGATTTAAATAAATTTTTATGTTTTTTAAAAGACTTTGTAGAATTTGACCGAGAAAACACTGGAAAAGACTGGAAACAACCCGGGAATTTCCAATTCCCTGATCATTAGACCGCCTTGTTTAAGTCATTAAAAAACTAATCAGGTTTGCAACAACAATGTATGCGAGATTCTTTAGACACCCTTTAAAAACATTTAATTTTGAAAAGAACCACCCACGTCGGCTTCGATAATGGCAGTAAACTTTTTTCCCAAAAAGACACCAAACTTTTTTCTGCTCAGTCGGTAATCGCTTTTCAATTACAGAGGAGCGAATGCAAATAATCAAAGTCCTCATTACCGAACCGCACGAGTCGATCAGTCTGAAAAATATATGGCTTTGATTCCACCTTACTCATCAACGAAATTAAACCTACAGCAATGCTTGCGGTAAATTTTGGCCAAATAAATCAGGCTCAATGAAATTGGCATCGTTTCGTTGTTCAGATACTTTTTTGACAACTGCAGGTAGGAAGAAATCGAGAATTGTAGTGCGATTAATCGTTCAGGCGCCTAAATCCTATATTCGTGAAAGGTGTGGGTTTTCGGGGAACTTTGTTAGCGAGCTAGTGACAAAAAATAGCTCGGGCTTCCTGGGGTTAAGAGAAAAAAGTCTTTTGAAAGAAAGACTTTGTTTTGTACGAATGCATAAATAGAGAATTTAGAGATAAATATCTTAGGAGCAGCTAGACGTTGAAAAATCATTGACAAATTCTCGTCTCCAGTTCATAGAAAATCCCACAAGGCAAAGGAGAATTATAAATGCGGCTTCATACATTTTACGTGGATTGGATTAAGTTTCAGAGAATTTAATATGGGGATAACAAGTTCGGTAATTATTTAGAGGCTTTCGGTTATCGATTTTTCTTCCAGACAGATTTTTAGGTATTTTTTGTCTCTGAATAACAAATGTAAGGAAAAAATATTTCCGAATTGAAATTTTAATTACGGATTGTAGATTTCTAAGGATTTCGAGGGATTATTAAGAATTTCCAGGCATTTTGATATTCTATTTTTTAAAGATTTCAAGGGATTTTTAAGATATTTAAACAATTTCATGGAATTTGAAAGGATTTCTCGGAATTTTAAGAAATTCAATTTTTGAGTGTATTTAGTAATTATAAGAGGTGTTTCTTCAAATATTTTTTAGACTTTTGTATATAATTTTAAAAAATTTCAAAATGTTTCCAAAATTTATAAGATACTTTTAAGCAGAAAAAAAATTTGTTTACTCTACACAAAAATCTTTAGAATCTACAGATTTAATCTGCTGGAATAGGGACAGCAGATTATTTCTATAGATTCAACAGAAAAATTTTTGGTAAGTTTAAAGATAAAATCTGTTGTATTTACAGATAAAATCTCTGTAAATTTTGCAGATAGAATTATCTGTAAATTCTACAAATAAAAGCTGTAAATTTTACATTATAGATTTTCTGTACTTTCAAACATTAAAATAAATGCCTTAATAACAATTATTAATTAGGAAAATGATTTATTCATATGGATATACTTATAATTAATCGATATATATATAAATTTTAACACATATATAACAAATAAAATTTTGTATCAGTCATACACAAATAATAAATTCAACAGAATGAATCTGAAAATCGCTCCAAATCAACAGATTTTTTATATCTGCAAATTTTACAGATAGAGTTGTAAGATTAACAGATTTTATCTGTTAAAATAGCAGAAATGTCCAACAGATCAGAATCTTTAACATTAACAGATTCATTTTCCTGCGTGCATTAATAAGATGACAATTTATATGGATCTAATCCCTGAACTTTACTTTATTACATTGATAATACAATTTAATTAGAAGTCATTAATAAATTACATTGTCTGGAGGCGAAAACAGTTGAAATTGATATGTTAAAATTAATTAATATATCGTTTCCTAAAAAACAGTTTTGCTCGTAATAAAATATTTGGAATTGAATAATCTCCAAGAAGAAATGAAAATGGAAGAGTTTTTGGTTTGGGAGTCGGACAAAGGTTGATAAGATCGAATCAGTGGTTGGTACTCGGCATGGGTTGGTACTCATTAAAATTTCCTAAAGTGCATTAAAATCTCTAAAAAAAACTCTTGAATTAAAAAATCTCATATAATATTTCAAAAATCAAAAATTACTTCAAATTTTTTTAAATTCTATTAGGACCATTAAAATCCCTTAAAATACATAAAGATTTTTAAAAATTCTTGAGAACCTCTTGAATTTCCTTAAACCTCTACAAAATCGTTTATAAATCATAAAAATCTTGTGAGATTCTTTAAGATTTCAATCATATCCCCCAAGAATCACTTTTAAATAATTAAAATTTCTTAATATTATTGGAAACTTATTGAAATCTATTAAAATTCCATAAAATCTTTTACAATTTCACAAAATATCTTAAGAATCATAAAAATCTCGTAAAATCCTTTAAAAATAAAAAACAATTTTTTAAATTGTTTATTAGTTCCACGAGGAATATTTAAATTTCTTAAAAAGCGTTTTAAAAATGTCAAAAGTTCTTAAAATTTTTATAAGCTTCTTAAAATTCTTCACAATACGTAAAAAATCTAATAATCTCTGAATATTTTGTAAAAATTCACGAAATCTTTTGAAAATCATAAAAATTCCTTAAAATTCGCTGAAATCTTTTGAAATTCCTAAAAACATCTTTAAATATCTTAAAATTCCAAGAAATCCCTTAAATTTTCACTAATCTTTTTAGTCCCTCGAAATCCTTTGAAATAATTTTTATTCCACAAAAAACTTCACAATATTTTTAAATTCCTGAAAATCTCTTAAAATTTCCTGTAATCCTTCAAAATTCAATAAAATATTTTCAAAATATTTCAAGAATATTTTAAACATTTAAACTGCAAAAAATTTTCTTAAAATTATTGGAAACCTAATGAAATCCCTTAAAATTCGCTGAAATCTTTTGAAATTCCTAAAAAATCTTTAAATATCTTAAAATTCCACTATAAAATATTTAAAATTTCATGAAATCTTTTACAATTAATTTACAAAATCGTTTACAAATTATAAAAATCCCGTGAAATTCTTTAAAATACCCTAAAGTGTATTAAAATTTCTAAAAAAAACTCATGAATTAAAAAAATTTCACAAAATCTTTTAAAAATAAAAAATGACTTGACATTTTTTGAAATTCTATGAAGACTATTCAAATTCCTTAAAATAATTTTTAAAACGTCAAAATTACTTACAATTTTTACAAGCTTCTTAAAATCCTTTAGAATTCCACAAAAACATTAAAATCCCTTAAAATATATAAAGATTTCTTAAAATTCTTAAAAGCCTCTTAAAATTCTTCACAATACGTAAAAAATCTAATAATCTCTGAATATTTTGTAAAAATTCACGAAATCTTTTGAAAATCATAAAAATTCCTTAAAATTCGCTGAAATCTTTTGAAATTCCTAAAATCTCTTAAAATTTCCTGTAATCCTTCAAAATTCAATAAAATATTTTCAAAATATTTCAAGAATATTTTAAACATTTAAACTGCAAAAAATTTTCTTAAAATTATTGGAAACCTAATGAAATCCCTTAAAATTCGCTGAAATCTTTTGAAATTCCTAAAAAATCTTTAAATATCTTAAAATTCCACTATAAAATATTTAAAATTTCATGAAATCTTTTACAATTAATTTACAAAATCGTTTACAAATTATAAAAATCCCGTGAAATTCTTTAAAATACCCTAAAGTGTATTAAAATTTCTAAAAAAAACTCATGAATTAAAAAAATTTCACAAAATCTTTTAAAAATAAAAAATGACTTGACATTTTTTGAAATTCTATGAAGACTATTCAAATTCCTTAAAATAATTTTTAAAACGTCAAAATTACTTACAATTTTTACAAGCTTCTTAAAATCCTTTAGAATTCCACAAAAACATTAAAATCCCTTAAAATATATAAAGATTTCTTAAAATTCTTAAAAGCCTCTTGAAATTCCTTAAACTTCTACAAAATCATTTATAAATCATAAAAATCTTGTGAGATTTTTTAAGATTTCAATCATATCCCCCAAGAATCACTTTTAAATAATTAAAATTTCTTAATATTACTGTAAACTTATTGAAATCTATTAAAATTCCATAAAATCTTTTACAATTTCACAAAATATCTTAAGAATCATAAAAATCTCGTAAAATCCTTTAAAAATAAAAAATAATTTTTGAAATTTTTTATTAGTTCCACGAGAAATATTTAAATTTCTTAAAAAGCATTTTAAAAACGTCAAAAGTTCTTTAAATTTTTATAAGCTTCTTAAAATTCTTCACAATCCCACGAAAAACTTTAAACTCTTTAAAAATACGTAAAGATTGATAAAGATAAAATTACATTGTCTGGAGGCGAAAACAGTTGAAATTGATATGTTAAAATTAATTAATATATCGTGTCCTAAAAAACAATTTTACTCCTAATAAAATATTTGTAATTGAATAATCTCCAAGAAGAAATGAAGAAGGAAGAGTTTTTGGTTTGGGAGTAGGACAAAGGTTGATAAGATCGAATCAGTGGTTGGTACTCGGCATGGGTAGAAATCAGGTATGTTTTTTCTGTCAAACAAAGAAGAATCGTGAAGCAGAAGTTGGACTGCTGCGACAAAAATGTGTTCTCTCTCGTAGTGAAAAGGGTCTGTCTTTTCTTAGGGAGCATTTCAATTGGACTACGAAAGGGCGACGTCCTTGTCTTTTCCTGTCGTCTTTCTTTGCGCACAGGTATCCTCTAATTTTCTCTGGAAGACAGGAACTCACCGCCATATACTCAACCGTTAAATCGACATGCCCAGTATTAGTTGCGCCAAAGGACTTTGTCGATTGTCGTATGTACGCTTGATTCGCTCGTGCAGCATCCCTAGCTCCGCCAGGAGAAAAATCTCAAATGGAAATAGAATTCTCAGGATATCGAATGACAATTTATTTCGAATGATCCGTGTATCTGTATTGTATGGCTCGATGGTTTCACTGTTCCCAGATGTTATCGGGAACATACAGCGGCCGATGCAATGAAAGATACCCGGGTAACCAGGTTTAACGAACAATGTGTCGCATTCTTCTTTATCGATCTGGAGGACTGATAATTTAGATAGAGTCGCAATTTGCTAGATGCGGTTCACCTTCCCCCCACCCACTTTTTATTACTACCTATCCTCACTGTCTCTATTTCCTTTCTTTTCTCCATTTCTTAATAAGATATCAGTTTCACCAAGAAATGGTACCAAAAACTTTTCACTGAATGCTTTATTCTCTCTCTAATGTCTGTTTCTTTTGAGAATTTTGTTACATCCTTCATTCTAGTCAGGGGTTTTTACTATTTTTACAAGATCATTTTTAATAGTCGTCTCGTCCATTAAGGGGATGTATATCTTTTAGTCCAAACAATAATAGTCTTCCCTCAGGATAGCACACAATCTCTCGAATGATAACTCAAGAGCTGAAATGTTTTGTTTAAAACGTAAAGGCCATATTTTAAGGGGAATTGAAAGGTTGATAATTGGCAGTTTTAAAAATGGTGTTTAAGAGGTTGCCATGTGTGGGACACCCAGTATAATAAGAACTGAGCACCATACCAAGAAAGTGGGTGGGACGAGCGTGTCCTGGTCGTCGTGAGGCCTAGGCCGCTATATCAGCGAATCAGCGTCTGTCTTAATTATCACCCTTAGTTTCTTCGGTGTAAGCCTCTACCCAGAGGATAGTGTACACACATATACATTATACAGTCTTTTCTCGCTGTAATATATCACCGTAAGAGCGCCTGATAGGGCGCGGCCCTCCACTTACCCGTACTGGAATTCGCAAAAAAGCCAGAACGTCGTCCCGGGTCCCGCAAGAGAGACCCGGTATATCCCTCGAGTGTTTTTCGAGTATGTGCAGCCACATTATTGGCGGCGGAAGAGGAGAATTAACTTCACCGATGGATCAGTGCCATTGGTAGTGGAGGAGCAGATGAATTGCAATATTTCACGCACTTGAAACAGTGGCTTGTGCTTCCGGCTATGGGAAATATATATATAGAGTGGTAAGATAAGGGAAATTCGAGGTGTTTCAGTTAACAGAATCGTCTTCTAGTCGTTTTTCTGTTTTTCGTACTCCCCCAACAAAAGACATAACGCAAATTGCTATTCCATCTTATATTCTTATTAATTTTAAGGGTTTTCAAGAAAGTTTTCTGATTTTTAAAAGATTTTATGACATTTCTAATGTTTTTGATGTATTTTAAAGTATAGAAAGGTATTTTATTAGTTATCATTGAATTTTAATGAATTACAAGAACTTTCTGGGAATTTTAAAAGATTTTCGAAAACCTTAAGAAATTTCGAAGGTTTTTCATTTAGACAGAATTCTAAATTCTGAGTGGATGGGCGTGACTTAAAAAGGCGTGGTTAAAGTGGATGGGCGTGGTTTAAATAAGAGGGGCGTGGCCACTAAGAATATGGACGTGGTTTAAAGAAAATGGGCATTTCTAATTAAGGGACGGACATGCCTAATGGGCATTAAGCCACGCCCACTCATTGGACACGCCCCCTCTTATTCTGGTCGTTTTTCTGTTTTTCGTACTCCCCCCAATAAAAACATAACGCAAATTGCTATTCCATCTCCATCTTATATTCTTATTAATTTTAAGGGATTTCAAGAAAATTTTCTGATTTTTAAACGATTTTATGATATTTCTAATGCTTTTAATGTATTTTAAAGTATAGAAAGGTACTTTAATAGTTATCATAGAATTTTAAAGAATTTCAAGAACTTTCTGGGAATTTTAAAAGATTTTCGAAAACCTTAAGAGATTTCGAAGGTTTTTCATTTAGACAGAATTCTGAGATTTCGAGTGGACGGGCGTGGCTTAAAAAGGCGTGGTTAAAGTGCATGGGCGTGGTTTAAAGAAAATGGGCGTATCTAATGAGGGGATTGGCATGTCTAATGGGTATTAAGTCACGCCCGTCCATCCAAAAAGGCGTGGTCAATGCGGATGGACGTGGTTTAAAGCGTAAGGGGCGTGTCTAATGCATGGGTGCGGTTTAAAGAAGAGGAGGCGTAACTAAAGAATGAGTGTGGTTTAAGTAAGAAGGGGCGTGTTTAATCGTTATTAAGTTACGCCCATTCGTTCATTAGACACGCCCCATCTTCTTTAAACCACGCCCACTCATTAGACACGCCCCCTCTTATTCTGGTCGTTTTTCTGTTTTTCGTACTCCCCCCAATAAAGACATAACGCAAATTGCTATTCCATCTCCATCTTATATTCTTATTAATTTTAAGGGATTTCAAGAAAGTTTTCTGATTTTTAAAAGATTTTATGATATTTCTAATGCTTTTAATGTATTTTAAAGTATAGAAAGGTACTTTAATAGTTATCATAGAATTTTAAAGAATTTCAAGAACTTTCTGGGAATTTTAAAAGATTTTCGAAAACCTTAAGAGATTTCGAAGGTTTTTCATTTAGACAGAATTCTGAGATTTCGAGTGGATGGGCGTGGCTTAAAAAGGCGTGGTTAAAGTGGATTGTCGTGGTTTAACGAAAAGGGACGTGTCCACTAAGCATGTGGTTGTGGTTTAAAGAAAATGGGCGTATCTACTGAGGGGATGGACATTTCTAATTGGTATTAAGTCACGCCCACCCATCCAAAAAGGAGTGGTAAATGTGGATGGGCGTGGTTTAAAGCAGAAGGGGCGTGTCTAATGCATGGGTGTGGTTTAAAGAAGAGGGAGTTACCTAAGGAGTGAGTGTGGTTTAAGTAAGAAGGGGCGTGTTTAATCGACATTAAGTCACGCCCAGTCGGTCATTAGACACTCTCTCTCTTTTTTAAGCCACACCCACTCATTACACACGCCCCCTCTTCTTCTGGTCATTTTTCTGTTTTTCGTACTCCCCCAACAAAGACATAACGCAAATTGCTTTTCCATCTCCATCTCATATTCTTATCGATATTTTTTAAACTCTCTTTATTCCTCGTGATGAATTATGACTAAGTGAATCAGCAACTGAATTTTTCCACCAACTCATGACTCAATTCTCGTTATCATTATTATAATTCACATTATGGAGATTATATCTTGCCCGCCTTATACAGAACATAATAATGCGTATATAACTGCAATTAAAAGATGAATCAAACTCGTAACATCATTATTTAATTATTATACATATATGTATATCAAACACGTAAACTCAAGCAATCCACAATTGAAGACAATTTTTGCCGACAAAGATAAATCAATTTGCTCAAGATAAAGACCCGAGAATGCGGCTATTTGCGTTTTTTGCGACGTTGATTGTTTTGAAGCACTGAGCCGTGGAATTCGTTGCCATTGTTTTCCTGTGTCCCTTGAATTCGTATGGCACGGAATTTTACGATTAACAAACAGCGCAGGTTGTTTTACACTTTTACTATCGAAACGATGATCCATGACAAACAAGGCTTCGTCGCTCAATTGAAAGCATCAAAATTAATTAACACGTGACGAGCTTTCCAGCTGAAAGCATCGTTACTCAACCTTCTCTCGTCAAACGTCAGCGCGTTTGCATTTGACACATTGACCTCTCGTTCTGTTCTAAATTCCCGTATCCAATGTCTAATATATAAATATCTAGATATGTATATAATAATATAGTTATTAATTATACGCAATGTAGATTAAATGATTTTTAAAAAATGCAGAGGACTTTAAGGATTTTCAAGAAATTTTAGAGGAATTCTAAGAATTCAAATGATTTTAATAAAGTTTTCAAGAGATTTAACAATAGTTGCACATGTCAAATAAAAATGTTTTGATCATCCGGAAAAGTTTCTTTAACCCGGAATTAACTCTAAATTATCATATAATTCAGAAGATTTAACTTAATTGATTGAAAAAAAGTGGAAACGTGACAAAGCCTGAAAATAGGTGAATAAATTAAAAAGTAGCTGTAAAGTTGTATTAAATTTTGTGCTTATTTAATCAGTACAAAAGCACAACATTTTCATAAATGAAAATCAGGGTAAAGGAAAATTTGCATATTTTGACTGAAATAAATGCAAAAAACCATGATTTTTTCATGGTTTCACCTTGAAAATTTAGTCGCCAATTTTCAATATCAAATTTTTTAATCAGGGCAGAAAAAAATCTTTTGACGTTTAAAATCACTTCACAACATTTAACATTCGTAAAAATTTCTCGAATTTACAACAACTTTTAAAAAGATCTCTTAAAATTCATTGAAATTTTTTGAAATTCCTAAAAAAAATCCTAAAATTCCAATAAATCCTTTCAAATTTGTTAATATTTCATGAGATACCTTCAATTTTCACTAATCTTTTTTAAATTCATCAAACTCATTTGAAATACTTGAAATTCCAAGAAAAACTTCAAAATTTTTTAAATTCTTAAGAATCTCTTAATATTTCCTTAAAATTATTGGAAACCTATGGAAATTCCTAAAAACATCCTTAAATTTTTTAAAATTCCACTGTATAATATTTAAAATTCCATGAAATCCTTTACAATTATTTTACAAAATCGATTATTACAAAGATTATTACAAATTTCTAAAAAAAACTCCTAATATAAAAAATCTCACAAAATCTTTTAAAAATCAAAAATGATTTGAAATTTTTTAAAATTCGTTGACCATTATTACAATTCCTTAAAATAATTTTAAAAATGTCAAAAGTTCTTAAAATTTTTGCAAGCTTCTTAAAATCCTTTATAATTCCACGAAAAACTTTAAAATCGCTTAAAATACGTAAAAAACTTTTATAATTTTTGAAAACTTTTCAAAATTCCCTAAAATTCCACAAAATTTTTAGAAAATCATAAAAATCTCGTGAAATCGTGTAAAATTCCTCAAGGAACTTCAAAATTCCTTATAATTCTTTGAATTCTCTAAACTTCCTTAAAAATTTCTTAAAAGTTTATCAAGTTCTTTAGAATTCCACAAAAACATTAAAATCCCTTAAAATACATAAAGATTTCTTGAAATTCTTGAAAGCCTCTTGAAATTCCTTAAACTTCTACAAAATCTTTTATAAATCATAAAAATTTTGTGAAATCCTTTAAAATTCCATGAGGAAAATTTAAATTCTTTAAAATCACTTTAAAATAATGTAAATTTCTTAAAAGTCTGAAATGCCTTTTAAAATCCTTTTAAATTCCACTAGAATATTTATAATTCGTTAAAATCTCTTAAAATTCTTCTTCTTAAATTAAAGTTTCTTTAAATCCTTTAAAATTCCACGAAAAACTTTTAAATCCCTTAAAATACGTAAAAAACTTTTATAATTTTTGAAAACTTTTCAAAATTCCCTAAAATTCCACAAAATTTTTAGAAAATCATAAAAATCTCGTGAAATCGTTTAAAATTCCTCAAGGAACTTAAAAATTCCTTAAAATTCTTTGAATTCCCTAAACTTCCTTAAAAATTTCATAAAAGTTTATCAAGTCCTTTAGAATTCCACAAAAAACATTAAAATCCCTTAAAATACATAAATAAGATTTTTTTAAATTCTTGAAAGCCTCTTGAAATTCTTTAAACTTCTACAAAATCTTTTATAAATCATAAAAATTTTGTGAAATCCTTTAAAATCACTTTAAAATAATGTAAATTTCTTAAAAGTCTGACATGCGTTTTAAAATCCTTTTAAATTCCACTAGAATATTTATAATTCGTTAAAATCTCTTAAAATTCTTTTTCTTAAATTAAAGTTTCTTAACATCCTTTACAATTCCACGAAAAACTTTTAAATCCCTTAAAATACGTAAAAAAACTTTTATAATTTTATAAAACTTTTAAAAAATCCCTAAAATTCCACAAAATATTTCAAAAATCATAAAAATCTCGTGAAATCGTTTAAAATTCCTTAAAATTCTTTGAATTCCGTAAACTTCCTTAAAAATCGCTTAAAATTTCACGAAGTCCTTTTAAAATTCAACTAATTCTTCTAAATATTATACAAATCGCTTGTAATCACTTAAAATTCCTAAAAACCTCTTAAATCCTTTACAATCCTTTAAAATCATTAAAAATGTCTTGAAATCATTATAAACCTATACTCAGAAAAAAGTTTGTTTGAATTAAACAAAATTTGTTTGATTCAAAGAAATTTTCTTTAATTCAAAAAAATTGATTTCATCATATTAAAGAAAATTTCTTTGAATCAAGCAAATTTTGTTTAATTCAAATAAAAACTTTTTTCTGAGTGTACAGAGAATCTCAGAGAATACCTTTAAATTATTTATAATCCTTCGAAATCTTTGGACAGTTTCTTAAATTTGTTAAATAAATTATACAAGTATTTAGAGTATTCACACTGTTACACAAAACTTGGTCTGGGACTGAAACCAAGAACCGCAACATCGGTACCGGGATGGCGACGGCGATGGCGATGGCGGTCTAGCCATACGGTGTGCTCCTCTCGTCGTGAGTTTATCCAAGATTTATCGGCCTCCCGTGGTACCGAACCGTGCTGAAAACGCTGTGTATACACGGTGCTCCGGATAACGAGGCGCTACCGCGCCGTTATAGATGCCTGGAGTCATTTATTAGGAGAATTTATCTTTCCGCGCGTCGAACAAAGAGGAGGGACCTGTATCGTAGAAAACTCCATGCATCGAGTCCCATGCAAGGGAAGTGTTTTACCAGAAGCGAGGACAAAAATCTAGTCAAGCTAGGTCTTAAGTTTACGGCATAGTTCTCGCAATTAGTGGCTCTATCGGTGAACGTTGAACGTTGAACGCAATGTGGATGCTAGAGATCGAGATACCTACATCGATAGCCAAGACTTATCCAGACTTTTTCCATTTTATCAGGATATGCTGGGGAAAAAAGGGTGTTTTATGGGTTCAATGATAAGAGTCGCCTAGCTCATATACTTGGATGAGTTAATACAGATTCACAAGATAAGATGCTGGTATTGTTTTTCCTAGAAAAATGGCCCTGGTTATGTTCAACATGTTTGTGTGGGCTTTGGACTTGTTTTTTTTTTATTGCTTCTGGTAAGATGGAGATGGTAGAATACATCTTAAGGGGAGCCAGTGAGCAGATTAAGGAAATATGTATCTGATGCTGCATCTAGGAAATATCATTTTTAACTTGCTCTCTAAATATGAATCAGCGAAATTTCGCTGATTGGCAGCGCATATTCGCTGATTCACCCAACCTAGAGTATACAGCTGCGAATCAGCGAATATTCGCTGCTTGAATCAGCGAAAAAATTATTTCGCTGATTAGCAGTGAATTTTTCACTGATTAGCAGTGAACTTTTCGCTGATTAACAGTTAAATTTCCCTGCCAAAATTTGGAAATATTCTTGGGTTAAGAATAGATTTCAATTTTTTATACTTTTAAAAATGAACATTTATTACACACTGAATAGAATACAAAAATGTATTTGAAATTTGAAATTTATAAACATTATTAATAAACATATATTCCAATATTTTTAAAAATTTGATTACTCTAAATCAAAAAGGAACTAATTCTTTAAAACAATTTATTAATACTGTATAATATTATCCTTTTCTGCCTGTGGATAATGCGCATGCGTCAAAAATACATAAATAATTTTTCTCGATGATTTTCCAGTGAAAATATCGTTCACTGATTCAAACAGCGAAAATTTCGCTGATTCAGATTTAGAGAGTGGTAACAATAGTTGCAAATGTCAAATAAAAATGTTTTGATCATCCGGAAAAGTTTCTTTAACCCGGAATTAACTCGAAATTATCATATAATTCAGAAGATTTAACTTAATTAATTGATTGAAAAAAAGTGGAAATGTGACAAATCCTGAAAATAGGTGAATAAATTAAAAAGTAGCTGTAAAGTTGTATTAAATTTTGTGCTCATTCAATCAGCATAAAAGCAAAAAATTTTTACAAATCGAAATCTGTCTGGGTAATGGGAAATTTGCATATTGACCGAGAGAAATGCAAAAAACCATGATTTTTATCATTTTTTCATGGTTTCACCTTGAAAATCTAGTCACCAATTTTCAATATCTCTCGAATTTACAACTTTCAAAAATATCTCTTAAAATTCATTGAAATTTTTTGAAATTACTAAAAACATTCTAAAATTCCAAGAAATCCCTTGAAATTTCACTAATCTTTTTAAAATTCCTCAAAATCCTTCGAAATACTTTTAATTCCAAGAAAAACTTCAAAATCTTTTAAAATTCCTGAAAATCTCTTAAAATCCCATGAAATATTTTCAGTAGAATCTCTTAAAATACATTAAAATTTCCCTAAATTATTGGAAACCTATTGAATTCCTTAAAAATTCGCTGAAATCTTTTGAAATTCCTAAAAAAAAATCTTTAAATATCTTAAAATTCCACTATAAAATATTTAAAATTTCATGAAATCTTTTACAATTAATTTATAAAATCGTTTACAAATCATAAAAATCCCGTGAAATTCTTTAAAATTCCCTAAAGTGCATTAAAATTCCTAAAAAAACTCATGAATTAAAAAAATCTCACCAAATCTTTTAAAAATCAAAAATAACTTGAAATTTTTTTAAATTCTATGAAGACTATTAAAATTCCTTAAAATCATTTTTAAAATACATAAATTTCTTAAAATTCTCGAACGCCTCTTGAAATTCCTTAAAATTCTCCAAAATCTTTTATAAATCATAAAAATCTTGTGAGATTCTTTAAAATTTAAATAAAATATCCCCTAAAATTACTTTTAAAAAATCAAAATTTCTTGAAATTCTTACAAGTCTTTTAAAATCCTTTAAAATTCCACAAAAATATTTATAATACTTAAAATTTTTTTAAACTCTTCCAAGTTTCTTAAAATCCTTTATATTTCCATGAAAATCATTTAAATCCCTAAAAATACGTAAAAAATCTAATAATCTCTGAATATTTTGTAAAAATTCACAAAATCTTTTGAAAATCATAAAAATCCCTTAAAATTCGCTGAAATCTTTTGAATTTCCTAAAAACATCTTTAAAATCTTAAAATTCCAAGAAATTCCTTTAATTTTCACTAATCTTTTTAGTCCCTCGAAATCCTTTGAAATAATTTTTATTCCACAAAAAACTTAAAATTCTTTAAAATCTGTTAAAAATTCCATTAAATATTTAAGAAATATAAAATTTATTTTTTTTTAAATTCTATGAAGACTATTAAAATTCCTTAAAATCATTTTTAAAATGTCAAAATTACTTACAATTTTTACAAGCTTCTTAAAATCCTTTAGAATTCCACAAAAACATTAAAATCCCTTAAAAAATATAAAGATTTCTTGAAATTCTTGAAAGCCTTTTAAAATTCTTTTAACTTCTACAAAATCATTTATAAATCATAAAAATCTTGTGAGATTTTTTAAAATTTCAATCATATCCCCCAAAATCACTTTTAAAAAATCAAAATTTCTTAAAGTTATTGGAAACCTGATTATGTTCAACATGTTTGTGTGGGCATTGGACTTGTTTTCTTTTTTATTGCTTCTGGTAAGATGGAGAGGGTAGAATACATCTTAAAGGGAGCCAGTTAGCAGATTAAGGAAATATGTATCTGATGCTGCATCTAGGAAATATCATTTTTAACTTGGTAACTTTATTTTTCATGGATACTTTATCGTCCAATTATAATGAGTCCGTAATATACCTAAAAGATATGAAAACCCTTTACCAAAATAAGATAAAATGAAGATAAAAGCGGGCATAAAAGTTTCTTCGTTATATATGTATTACCAGGTTTTGATTAGGTTCTTATTATAAAGAAGAAACTAAAGTATGTAGATAAACTCCTCCAGGGATATCGAATTTTAAAAGTAGTTTCAATTCATTCTCTTCGGGGGAGACTTGTTAACTTGTTAGAATATGTTACTTTATTTCGTAAAATATGCAAAATTATGCCCGGTGTAAAGTGTAACGAATAGATAACCTTCGAAAGATGGAGCGGAGGAGATAAAGTCAGCTAACATGAGATTTAAATTCACAGTAACATGACAATGTATTTCACTTTTGTTTTACCAAGTTTTATAATACTATGCAGTGAGAATAAAGTTTATGTTTTCGGCTCTAGTCAAATTACAGGATTCTGCCACTGACATTAAATTCAAATGAGTTAGGTGAACTTCCTGCGGGGCTTATCATCGAATTTCCGTCATTTTACAACTTTTCAGAAATTTTAAGTGGATTGACGGATGGTATTTATTTTTCGGACGTTAGTTTTAATCCGAAAATTAATTCAGACTACTGTATCATTATAACTGTCCGGATAATTACACCCATCAAGATAATATGCCAGTCAAATTACGAATGGAACATTCGTTTCTTTGATCTTAATTACAGCCTTCGTAAGTTATTTTAATATTAACATATTAAGTAAACTTATAAATGACACAATATATGAATACATAATGACTGGGAAACCGGAAATTTTATTGACCAGGAAAAACCAATAAATGTCAGTTGGAAAAAGTTTGTCTTATGAAAAATAATGTTTGACTTTTGAATAATTTTTAATGAGACCTTTTTTGTAACTGTTGATTCAACGAGGGAATTTTTGCTGATATGCCCTTTGGCAGTAAAATTTTGCTGACCCCCACCTACAGATTCTTGGGGGTAGTAATGGGGTGACTCAAACTTCCCTTAGTTCGGACGTACCAGGGATGACTCGAGACTTTGCGCAAGTTACAAAAGGGAAATTCAGAACCGCAAACTGAATGGTGAATCGATAGAAACGCAGCAGAAGATTGCGATAGATAGACAACGAAGATAGTAAACGAGCTGGGGAGGCGCTGTATTTAATCGCGGACATATCGCTTCTTCATCGGTATAAGTACGGTTGGTAACTGTTTCCGATCAGCGACTACCATGATTATAATTCTTCACCCGTTTCTTCGAGTCACTTTCGCAGATTCCTCAGTTCGTAATCTCATTAAAAAAAATATTCCAGCCTTTCATACTTTTCAATCTTAAAAGCACTGGTCTCCTTTCCTTTCAATTTCGTTAGTCCCTTTAATGTGTTCAAGTGAAATTTTAAATGAAATCTTTACTTTTTGCTTTGAATACTATTGCGGGTATTTATATATATATGTATGTATATTTATAGTATTTTATCTACTTTTCAGGCTATTATTTTTTTTTCAATTTTATATGTATGTGCAGAAATTTTGATGAATTTAAATAATTCACGAGAGTTTCAAGATTTTAGAGTAATTACAATTTTTTTTTAATATTTCAAAGGATTTTAAATGATATCTGAGAATTTTAAAGGGTTTTTAAAAGATTTCAAGTGAATTGTAAATGTAAGATGGATTTTCTTTACAATTTTACAAAATATCTTACGAATCATAAAAATCATGTGAAATCCTTTTAAATTCAATAAGGAACTTTGAAATTCCCTAAAATACATTAAAATTTATAATTACAAATTTTTGTAAACAAAAGCCTCACAGAATCCTGAATCAAAAATAATTTTTTAATTTTTTTTTTAATTCCACGAGGAATATTCTTTGAAATCATTTTAAAAATGTCAACATTTCTTGAAATTTTTATAAGATTTTTAAAATTCTTTATAATTCCACGAAAAACTTTAAAATCTCGTAAAGATCTCTTAAAATTTTTGAACACCTCTTGAAATTCCAGAATATTCTACAAAATTTTTGATAAATCTTAAAAATCTTGTGAGATTCTTTGAAATTTCAATCATATCCCCCAAAATCACTTTTAAAAAATCAAAATTTCTTAAAACACTTCCAAGCCTTTTAATCCTTAAAAATTCCACGAGGAACTTTAATTTTTCTTAAAATGCGTAAAAATCTCTTTAAATGATTGAAAATGTATTGAAATCTATTAAAATTCCATGAAATCCTTTACAATTTCACAAAATTTTTTTACAAATCATATAAATCTCGTGAAATTCTTTAAAAGTCAAAAATAATTTTTGAAATTTTTTATTAGTTCCACGAGGAATATTAAAATTTCTTAAAATCATTTGAAAAATGTCAAAAGTTCTTAAAATTGTTACAAGCTTCTTAAAATTCTTTGCAATTCCAAGAAAAACTTTAAAACCTTTTAAAATACATAAAGATCCCTTAAAATTCTTGGAAACCTCTTGAAATTCCAAAAAATTTTACAAAATCTTTTATAAATCATAAAAATCTTATAAGATTCTTTAAAATTTAAATAAAATCCCCTAAAATCACTTTTAAAAAATTTTAATTTCTTAAAATTCTTCACAAGTCTTTTAATATCCTTTAAAATTCCGCAAGAATATTTATCATACTTAAAATTTTTTAAAACTTCAAAGTTCCTTAAAATCCTTGATAATTCCATGAAAATCTTTTAAATCCTTTAAAATACGTAAAAATCTAGTAATCTCTTAATATTTTGTAAAATTTCACAAAATCTGTTGAAAATCATAAAAATCCCTTAAATTTAAAGGCATTAAAATTTCTCTAAATTATTGGAAACCTATTGAAATTCCTTAAAATTCTCTGAAATCTTTTGAAATTCCTAAAAAAATCTTTAAATATCTTAAAATTCCATGAAATCCTTTACAATTATTTTACAAAATCGTTTACAAATCATAAAAGTCTCGTGAAATTCTTTAAAATTCTATGAAGACTATTAAAATTTCTTAGAATTATTTTTAAAATATTCAAAATTACTTAAAATTTTTACAAGCCTCTTATAAAATCCGTTAAAATTCCACGAGAATATTTATATAATTCCTTAAAATTTCTTTAAACTCTTGCAAGTTTCTTCAAATAATATAATAATCACACGAAAAACGTTTAAATCCTTTAAAACATATAAAAATCTCTTAAAATCTTGTAAAATTCCACAAAATATTTAAAAAATTGAAATGACATATACTATACATATAATTCTATATCATTACCCCTTAAATTCCTAATTATCTTAAATATTTTTATTGAAACTAAAAATCCTAATTAGAGTCTCAACAGAGCCCTAATTTAAATATATTTAATAAGTTTATTAATTTTTAGAACAGGTTTCTAAAGATTTTAGAAATCTGATCTAAAAATTAATAAACTCTTTTCTAATATCTCATAAAATTCACTAAAATATTATAATACTTTTCTCTGACTTCTCTGTGTCCGAAAGTCAGTAAATACTATTTTAAAATCTAAGAAAATAATTTTTTCCGTGTATGGCTAAGTCTGTCAATTTCTGCACAGGAAGAGCAACAAACATCCTTATGAACATTTTAAACCGTGCACTAATCAGAGATTAAATACCCCAACATTCAAAACAAAAAATGTTAATTTAAAATCATTGTATTTGTTTTGTTTTAATAACTAACTCCTCACGACAAAGATTTATTCTCTAGCTAATTATAAAACAGTTTCTTAAACTATCTCACTTGAAATATACCAGAAATTTTTCTCAGATTTAAGTGAGTTAAATTCGACTCGGTCTACTACCGAAAAAGATAAAACGCCCCTGACTGAAAATGATTAAGAACAAATTTTTTGGTGTAATAGCAGGTGTAATTTTTCTCTGACAGGAATGTGCCCTTAATGCAGTCTAGTAAAAGAGTATATCGAATAGAAAAAATCTCGTTCTCCTATCTTAACATAATTTCCAGCTTGTTTCATGAATAAATTAGGCAGCGTACGATGGAAGGTGGGGAACTAACATACTCGTTAGTTATTATAGCTGAAAGCCACGTGAAGCTTAGATCCGCCATTGGCCATGTTTGCCGTTACGTGTATGGTTTTAGAACTGTTATGTTTTTCCGTTAAACTACCAATCACCTTGCGCGTTCAATCAATAGCTCGAGGTGTTCACTATAGACTTTGAATAAACGTTTTATCTATTGAATGCCATCATTGGCACGTAATTCTCGTTGACCCTTATACAGATTCTGTCGGTAATTAGCAGTAAATTTTTTAAAATGTTATAAATTCTACATTCGCGGCTAATGTGCCTAGCGGTATCTATACCAAAGTATTTTACACGTGCGCCCTGGAACCATGCCAGATCCCTTTTCGAGTACTACTGTCTGTAATGGTGTCTCCCCTGACGATAATGGCTAATGATCTTGGACTTAAATTTTGCAAATAACGCAGCCAAATCGTTCGAAAGGAAAAGAAGTATCGGGGTCGCTCCGAGGTTTCCAGGAAACTTATCTATTCTAAAAAGATCATTGAGTCGAAGTCGAAATATCGTAACGCCTATTCCGTAATCTTGATTCGTCGTGTAAGTATCGATAGTGATTTTCGACAATCGATACTTGCCGAATCGTAACTTCTGCGTAAATTAAATTTGAAAGTTTGAATTTGAAATTTTGATTTGGTTTCGTTAATAATCATTTTGTCACGAGTCTAAACTTGAACTACATTGAAAATCTAGGAATTTTATGGAATTTTTAAAGATTTCATGAAAGATAATGGGATTCTAAATGCTATCGTAGAATTTTAAAGAATTTCAAGAAGTTTCTGGGAAGTTTTAGAATTTTTCATGACTCTGATTAGATTTCAATTGTACTTCAAGGTACTT